>CAJINU010000023.1:793984-864112 GCA_905178165.1 Amoebophrya sp. A25 | reverse complement strand
AAAAAAAAAAAAAAGAAAAAGGGGGGATGGCGAACCCCAGGGAAAGTAAAAATAAGATATACACTCAGGCTAAACCCCTTAAAAACAAAACCAAAAATCAGCAAGTGCCGCAGCATTGGGCCGTCTAGGACATTGGTGGCGCCGAAAGCACGGGCGACGGTGACTTAAGAAGATTAGCATAAATAGACAGAAGTATAACTAGTGTCGGAAAGGAAAGATGGGTGCCCAAGACCTTGCTAGTTGAATGTTGCAAGCAACTTGGTGGTAGATAGAGTATATAAATAGCAGCGCCCCAGCTCCTTTTGTCACTGCCACTCGTGCTTTGGCTCGTGGACCGGTGTTTTGGACGTAAAAGCCTGCGTGCCAGCACGAATGCCCACACGCTCCGGTGATGCCTCAAGTCGGACCTTTCTCGAAAGAATAAGAGATCGGGGGCTGTTGGTGTCAAACTCGGTTCCACATGGCAGATTCGTCTGCCTGGTGTGCCGTTTTTTGTGGCTCTCGTCGACTACGCCCAGGAATGGGGAGATGGAGTCGCGCCCGGTTGTGGCTATCAGGCATAAGGTAGCCCCTTTGGTCGGAGTCAGCCCTCCAATTTTTTGCTCTTTGTTTTTTCTCTCATCGGCTGCATAGCGGGAGGAGCCGGCCACAAGAAGAAAATGACGCAAGAAGATGAGGGAAAGTCTTAAGCTACTAGTAGCACGTAGAGTTCCTTCACCAATCTAATCAACGCGCATGTTCTTACTTAGTGCAAAACATTCCTCTAGTTCGCATCAGCAATCAGTTGCCGCGCAGCTCCACCTAGGGCCAAAAATATTTAAATTGATTAAGCGGACAGCGCTCCGCCGCCCAAACGTAGCATTCACAATAAGCGCGTAATGGGGAGACGGGCAACGCCCCGGGTGGCAGGTATTAGGTGTGTAATTTTCCCTGCCTTTGCTCCTAGGCTTGACCATTTTGGAATCGTAGGGGCAGTGGCGTAGTTTGTTAAGGAGATTAAGAACTCCCCCCTACGCCGGTAGCTACGCGGAAAATACGCAGGCAGGTTTTGACTTATCGGAACTCGCTCGCAAAATACGCCGGTAGGTTTTGACATATCGGAACTCGCTCGCACTACAAAAAAAAAAAAAAAGCCAATGAATTGAATTGAATTGAACAGTAAATTGGTCGTCTGCACATGCACTACCACTGTATCCTTATAGCTGAGGCTTGCCTCGTCATGCGTGTGCCAAACACAACCTGTATAGATGAAGTTGAACTAGTATGTTCACATTTTGTAATGTACCTACGAGCATTTGCTCTGGTCGTGCTGCTGGTGCTCATCTGGGCGTCCGCTTATTGACTCATCATAAAAAGCTCCTGAAGATCGTCGCTAATATCCTTGCAAATATGACCTAATTGGATTTATGGATTCTTGCCAACGAAATTAACACTAACCAACGCTTATATATTCTCCTTGACATTTTTTCATTTTCTACTTCGGATTACCATGTTGAATGTCCTAAAACCAAGCAAAAATGATTGAAAATGTACTTGAGTTGAAATGGTTCATGTCTGAAACGCACTACAGATATGATCTAACACTGTAAACTAAAGCCTGCTGGTGCTGATGTAAAGCTGAAATACCTTATAAGCCATTGTTAAATTTAGAACTGGCCTACTTACTTCATCAATTACCCTTTTGTTGTTGGTTATCATCGTATTACTGCAACTGTATCCTGAGACCATAGTCATAGCTTGTAGGCTCTCTTTTGTTCCAGCAATTTCATCCACCCGCCAAGACACGATAGACTTTTTTTTTGGGTGCTGGTTAAGTACTTGGATCTTTTTCATACACATCATACTCAAAAGCAAAACACGTTGTTGACCTTGTGCACATGTACGGAAGAATGTTGATCTATCTTCAATCATGAAATGTTCGCAACATGTTGATCACGACGACATGAAGAAGAGGTACGATGCATTCCCCTACCTCAACTGGCCCGTGTACATGTGCTTGGACTACTAGGACAACTTAAACCCATACATCATTATATATTGTGGTCTTCAACAGCCCCGGCGCCGCGGCGAAGAAGATGCACGACTTGCACAGTTGTGAGTGTTGAAGATCATGAACTTATCCGCAAAGAAAACCAAACTGAGGCAGTTTCAGTTTCTGGAAGTGGAGTCTCTATCTCAGTCTTTGGCCAAGTCCGGTCGTGGGATCATCCCTCCGAAACTGGGCAGCACTGTGAAGGAAATCCCACGTCGGAGTTTAAATACATAGGTTCTTGTTATTCATTGCTCCTTCTACCAGTGCTGAGTCTACTTTTCCGAGGCGTGTACCGTGATTGATGTGAAGTATGTGTGAAGATCTAACCGAAGTAGAATTAGATGAATTCTTTAACGACCACTGTTCTTTGAGTTTGTATTGAGCAGCCGCGTATGTCTGCCAATTTTTCTGGTAGGCCCACACCTAACCTTACCTAACCTAACCTTAAAGGCTTTGTATTCCTTGTGGACCATCCACATACATCAACGAAAACGAATTGTTCAAAAAAAGAGATGTCGACGTCCAATCCGTTGGCTCGTGGCCGCGAAACTGGCAGACTAGATGCGCGTTATAGTGTTGACGAGGACACAGGAGCCCCAGCAGACGAGGAAGAACAACAAGTAGAGAAGAAAATCCGACGGGAGTTCCTTACTATGAGTATCCTCTTCGGTGTGATACATGCTACAGTAACGACGCCAATAGGATACGCCACGGCTGCGCTTGGAGCCGAGGTCGGAAGCGTCGGCAACGGGGCGCTTTATTTGTGCTCCATCTTTAGCAGCCTATTTCTGGGAGCTCCAATGCGTGCATACTTCGGAACGGTGAATGCCTTATGCGTTGGATCACTCTTGTACGCATTGTACGTATCGTGCTTCGGTCTCGCTGTGCTTAGCAAAGATATGAACGCCACTCCGAGCAGGACACCAAGCACTGAAGAGGACGACGACGAAAGTCCATGGCCTCTGATCTTTCACACAGGAGGGTCTGTTTTTGGTGGTCTCAGTGTGGGCGGTTTGTGGACTGCGCAGGGAGTCTTTTTTGCGGATTGTGTTGCGGCGATAGTAGCTGTCAGACTGCGAAGAATATCGGCGCGGAAAGCTTCTGGGTCTTCGTTGACCGGTGATGAAGAGAGTGCTGACACAACTGCAGGTGGTGAAGGGAGAAGTCGACCATCTTCTAGAGTTGTAGTTGATGTTGTTCCGAAAACTAACGACCACGACCATGTATGGTTCTGGTATTTGGTAACCTGAATTTGATCCTAAGGGTTCTCTTCTTGTTTTCCCTTAGGATCAAACTCAGGTTACCAAATACCAGAACCATTCAGACCAGACCCAGAGGAGTGCTTCTTCATCCGATGTCGCGCCATCGGTAAGCAGTGAACTGAGTGGGACTTTCGGTTCGATTTACCTTTTCACGGAGGTGCTCTTCAAGAGTACCCTGACATTTTTTTTAAAAGCATTTCCGAAATCCGGGAATCAAGGAGTTGTTGGGCCTGGTGTCGTGTTTCTTCTCTATGGCGTGATCGCCTTACTCTGCATGGTCCTCATGAAATTGATGCTGGCGGACACGAAAGCGGATGTTGCTTCGTCCGGTTCTGAGAGTTCGAAGGCGCCGTCTTCAACAGTAGAGCCAGGACAGAGGCAGAGCCAACATGTGGTTGGAAAATCAGACGCCTCGGCATCCGATGGCCCACGCAATGGTCCTCGTCGGGATGGCGGAGTCGAGCTCAGTGCGACATCTTCAAGTGGGACAAAGACTACGGCTCCGACTGGCGTTGTAAAAGGTGATATCACAATCACTAATTCAATCTCTGCAGAGGACCGGCAGGAGGCGAGTATAAGTTGTCCATCTGCTTCTTCTAGTAGACCTGATCCTGATAAAAACGCGTCGCAGCAGCAACCGACTGCCAACAGTGCAGCAAAAAATGCAAGTAGTCGTGTTTTCACGGCCATCATGCTGTGGCGAGATCGGCGGCTCTGGCTTCTCGGAATGCTTAATTTCGCGTTCGGTGTCTCTGTTCCCTTTCTCAATGGTTGGGTCAATAATTACGTCACAAAACAGGCCCTCGGAGCCTCCATGCTACCGCTTTTAGGTTCAGTCACATCCATATTCGCAACTGGATTTACGCTCCTCTACACGCGAGTACCTCTGTTTGCGCGTTCGCACTGGCTCCCACTAGGTGCAGCAAGCTGTTGTTTTGCACTGCAATCCATCCTCGTGACTGCTGGAATTTTGAACACGCATTCGGGGTGGTGGTTGCTTATCCTCTACATACTGCAAGGCATGGGCCGTGCGGCATATGAGTCAACGAATAAAGCTGTGTTTGCAGACTTTTTCGGGTACCACACTCACTTAGGGTTACTAAGCCTTGTTTTAAAGAACTTGAGGACTCGGTCACAGTTAGCACGGCTTTTTCTAGTACCTGCTTCTTGACAGATGCAAAAAATCGTACCTACTTCCATATTTGCAACTTGCATGTTTACTATACAGAATCTAGATAACCAAGTCCATTCTTCATCATCATCATCATGATCATCATCATTCCTATACAGAATCTAAACCAACTTTCAGGGCTGAGAATAAAGACGGCGCTTTTGCGAATGTGATGATGCAAAATTGCACGCTGACGGCTTTCCTGTTTTTCTTCAACGCAGCAAACGCCGACTCGGAGAAAGGCATAGAATTGCAAAAAAACGTGATGGGATGGGGTGAATTTGTGTTGGCGGCCCTTGTACTACCTGGCTACTTCGCAGCTTCTGGGCGGCTTTGTGCGGTTGTTGGTGGCCCCGATCAGAACGGGGGGACGAGGCAATCACTGTTGGAGCGACAATGATGAGGAGAATGCCGTTCTTGCTACATCATCAACTTTAATTTCAACTTTCACTTTGATTGATGTTGATTCGTCATGCCTATTGTTCGCTTACATCTTCATGGGCGAGGGCTTGTTTGCTTCCTTTGACTACTTACACGCAGGAGATGTTATGTCCGAACGCCGATATGTGCATAATTCATTTTCATGATCTTAAATATATTGATCTCAAAAGCAAAACTGTTGGACTGCCCTAGAAAGAACCCCGCACTCGCTAACGTTGCTAGCGCACCCTCTGGCTGCCGCTGGATCCGTTGTGATTCCATGGAGATCATCCACACGACCCAATCCTATCCTCTCATAGTAGAGGATGAATTTTTCGTCATGATGCTTGTTCTGTAAGCGAAGAGGGTGATGCGCGTTCAAATACTAGAATATTTGAAATTCCGAGGAGTAGATGTTGCTGACCTCAAGTACTTAGCCAAACGGAGCACAGGCCTTGGATGCTGGAAGATCCTTGAATTGCGATAACAACAACATGAGCAAAGTACGAGAAACAACTGAAGAGAGATGAGTACTTACGTGTAAGCACGGCTGCTGTAGCACTGATGTCTGTGGTCGCTGTCCGTGAACAGTGATGTCTTAACGACTCTGGTTGATTTTTGTAGCAGGATTCGCATTATAAGATTCCAGTAACTAAGCACATGTACAGCGTGCTTTCAGGCTGCTCACATTGTTCAGTTACTCAGAAGACGTTTGCATCTTTCTACAATTACAGTGCTGACTGCAGTGCTGCGCTGGCAGTCGTCGAAGAGAGAGAGAGACTAGGTCCAGATTACTTAATACTGTAACTACAGTAGAAAAGATGAGCGACGACGGCTACTCAGCATCGCAGTTGAGGTATTGTCTTTTTGCATGCCTGCTACAAACTTGCTATCGATTATTCGAACTCCAGGACGACGAATTGGCTGTTGTCCACTATATCTATAATAAACTCGGGAATTTACATTATGGTCAAACAAAAGATGAAAACAGTATCAAGTACAAGTCTATTTAACCATTGATAATTTGAAGCTCTATTATTTTTTTGAAGCTCTATTATCAATCTCCCACAGGTCACGTTACGGGCCGGGTGGTAGCGAAGGAGATGCGAGCTTATCAGCATCGCAGTTGCGCTCAAGACATGGAATCAACAATCGTAGGATTTTCTGTTTCACCCACTCCTGTTTACTCTTTCATCCCTCATACCATAATACCAGCACAATTTGAAAAAATGCGCGACCACATGATCTGATGCAAATGCTTATGCTCATATCCTACCGTGTTTCTCTTTCTACCATCCTGATCTTCTTAATAAGGTAGTTTTGTACTTTTCTTCATCCAGGAAATTCATCAGGTGAATTTAAAGATAAGGGAGGGATGAACCCGGCAATCATCATTGTGATTCTGATGGCGATTGCTGGAGCAATAGCGTATTATCTTTTGGTCATGCAGAAAGCAGGGAAATAGCACGCTTCAGGCGCTCCAGAGGAGGCATTCCTTATGATCGTAGGCGTGCAGGATGAAACGGTCTGGGCTTTGCTGGAGCAACAATGATGCGGATATTTCCTGATGGAGCGCACCAGATCAAGTTCTTGAAGATGATTTCTTTTGGGACACTTTTGGTGGCATCTTTTCACAGTCGATGACTGCTTACAACTACAATAACTACTCTCACGTCGCCGGTCATAGCACAATCGCAAAAGCGTGTTGATATGACTCCCCCATTGATTGGACAGCCCCATTTGGACCTACCCTCAACTATCCAACCTCCCAAACACGAAAAATATCCGGAATCCTTCCTCAACAAATACGAGGTTACATGATTACTTTCCCCGCAACACCCTGATTTCTTACGAAAGCCTTTCAACGCTGATTTCGTGAGCACGACAGATGAAACGCACAGGCACACAGTTAGTACTTGTCGTGTACTACTTTCAACACTGGCACTAACAGATACAGAAGTTCCATCTTCGCTTGAAGATACAGCCGCGCTATCGATGTGGTATTTATGACAGCCACGCCGTAACAGCAAGTGAGTGAATACGGTTGGAACAAGCTGCAGTGCTGAGTAGAGGTGAAGAAAACGAGAGGACATTTCCACGGAGAAGTAGAGCGACTAGAGTGAAAGGATGGAGGATAAGCTACATCTGCGTCACGAAAATGATGAACAAGATAATTGGCAAGATGAAAATGGACTACAGGTGACGATAACCTATAGTAGTAGTACCGTAGTTGAAGATAAGATTATAACTGTACGTAACGGGCCTTGGAGTGAAAATTTTCTGAATTTTTACATGGCGAAATGAATCAACAAAAATATTATACAAGAGAAGTGGGCTAGATTGGTTACGTAACACATAAGAAATTGTTTGTACAACACATTGTTCGCACAGTCAGTATCTATTTCTGCCTTATAGAATCTATCTACTTTACGTTTACTTAGGATTATAAGATGCGCAGAGTCCTCTGGCTCGTCTGGGCCGGTGGCTCTTACGCCTCTCGAGGTCGAGAGCTGGGTGATGACAGTGATTCCTCCTCTTCCTCGGTAGAGGTGGCTGACGCTTATGACCTGGAAAAATGTACTCATACTCACTTCTCAAATCCTATCCACTTTTGTATGGGTCTGGTATTTGGTAGCCTGAATTTGATCCCAAGGATCCTCTTCATGTTTTCCTTATGATCGAAATCAGGCTACGAAATACCAGAACCATTCACCTTTTCCAGCACTACCACTAGCGACGTAATTTCTTGAGAGTATGAGTATACTTTTTCCTGTCATAACGGTCCACGTCCGGTTGCTCTGACGAGCCTGAAGTTCAACTACGGAACCCTTACGCCAGAATGGGACCCGGCTGTGACGGATTTCACCCTCAGCATTCCAAAATGCGACTACACGAAGGAGAAATACTTCCCACTGAAAGCGACTATGGATGCGGGAGAAAACGGAGACATCGCTTTTACTTTTGGGGATATCTCAGATGTACTATTAGGGGGATATGAATTTTTTCATGAGGATGAGCATGAAGAGCATTCTGCATAGGAAATAATAATTTTTTTTAATGATGCGGGTGTTCTTGTGGTTGTCAGAGTAGCTCATGTTAAGATGTTGAGAGCGCTTCCCTAATAGCAACACAAATAGAGACTTGATCGTGAAGACACAATGATCCCATGAAATACAACATAAATCATTTACCTCGTCCTCCAGCAATCCGGCGCTCACATGCACGCTGTTTTTGGCGTTATAGAGGGAATCACGGAAGGCTTCGAGTCCAGGGACCTGACAATTTCAGTTACCAGTGCCCTAGACTCTTCAGTGGGCTCTTCAGACTACACAATTCATGTCGTAGCAGACGCAGCAGAGCAAGACCCCGATCACGAAGCGTGCCTCCTTACGGAGTATCTATTGACTTTCAAACTTCAGAAATCGTGTGATCAATAGACTTAAAAAAAGTAGAATTAGCAGAACATCATGAAGGGAAACAAGACTTATCTGGTCGATTCTATTATTTCATAAACTTCACCTACAACACGAGGATAGCGAGGACACTCACACACAAGCACAATTCCAACAGGATTCCGATTACTTGCGACGTGGCGCATGCAAAATTAGAGCACGATATTTGTAAATGCGAAGCGGGATGGATGGGCTCGTTGAGTTTCACAAATGCCACAAAGGAATGGCATGGGAACTGCATTTATGGATTTCTTTCAGAACTAGATTTCACTGTACATTAGACTCCTTTCCCTTTGTTCCCCGCAAGTGGCTGTATTCTTTTAGATATGAAAACAACTTCATTTGTACGGCTCTGGTATTTTTGGTATAGCCTGAGTTTGATCCTAAGCAGGGTTCTCTTCTTGTTTTCCCTTATGATCAAACTCAGGTTACCAAATACCGGAACCATTCATCATTCTCATTTCGCCCTGCTCTTGCTACGCCTCCCTTTCATCTTCCGCGTGAGCCTCCGCGAGGTGCTTGGCCCTGTCAGGGCACTTTTCCGTTCACGTGCGGCCGTTGTCCAAGTGCGGAGGAGGCTTCTGAGTTGCTGGATGACGTCACGGCTAGTTGCAATATCATGCAAGAAGACGTCAGCCGTATAATCTGGCACACTCCAAAGTCGGGGTTTGAGACGGTATTTTTATATATGAGAGTTGTAATTGTAGTAGTAGTTTACATCTTCACGATTGCATGTTATAATGTTGGGGCAAGCAACGTGGTCAATGAATGTCTATGGAGTAGATGTGGATGTCGCTTTGGCCGTCCTACGCCTACTAGCAATTCCAAATCAGGAGAACGAACCAGAGCCATCCTATCTTCCTGATCTTCATCTTTTGATTTTATCAGGTACATCCTTTGCTGAAGGAGGCCATCTGCGTGTCGCCCATTTGCCGATGGAGGGTTGAATTGGCAGCGAATAGCTTCGCAACCTGTCAGGCTATATGGCACGATTATTTTTCTAGTTCCGCCTTCTCCAGAAAGTATCTGGTCACTACCCCTTCCTCCATTAACTACTATTCCAGTATCCGTTCTTCACTGATTCATTTGTGACAAAAGCCCTCCCACCTAGATGAGGGTTCAAAGACGATCCCTACGCCAACGGTAGAGGCAACGTCAAGGAGAACGCTTTTCCACGTAACTCTGAATTTCTTCATACATGATGATCGACGACAAAGACGTGCTCGTGCATTGGCGTGACGCTGACTGGTCTTTGATCACGGTGAAGCGCTTCCTAGACGTCTTCCATAGCGCCAAGGATGCCTGCCATCTCGTTCGAGCCGCAACGAATGTCTACAGCAGCGTTCAGTTATGTTGAGATTTCTGGAGCACTAAGTAATAAAAGTATGCGACATCTTCTTCAACACGTCTGAGTAGACCACGCGTGCTATTGATCTACTTGTTCCATGGATCAACATTTGTACAGCTTTCCCTGTGCTGCACCTCCATTTTTCCAGCACAAAGATGTGCGACCTTCCCAAAGAACCAACACGCCCTCCTTTTGTTCATACCGAATTTCCCAAAAGCTCCTCGTCACTGGCGTGGATCTCCGATCCGATGTCACTATCCGGGAAGCAGAAAACGCCTTCCGACAGGCCTTCAGTAAGGTCCTATCTCACCCATTCCGACGACTGGATGTCGCCATTGAGCCTGAAACGTGCATAAAAGACCCAGTCTGCGACCACAACCAGTGCGGCTACGGGGAATGCGTGCCGTGGACGGTACCTAAAAATTTCATGTTGCATGTCCTCTGTCTGTTATCCGGTACATTTCTTTTGAATAACCTCAAATTCAAAATTTCATGTTGAATGTCCTCTGTCTGTTATCTAGTACAAGTTCAAGTTAATATTGTGAGTCATGGACTTGTACTAGAGGTGGAGGTGGAAGTTCAAGAACTTCTTTTGCCCTCTGACACACCAGGCTCGCGAACCTTCGCAAATGACGCTTTTCGATGGGAGTTATTCTAGCCGCCATCCGAACCGTCTCGGCGATTACGGATATAGGTGTTTGTGTAATGAATGTTTTGTGGATATGGCAAGGACAAGCTTACTCATGCAGCTCAAGAAATTAGGCAGATTTTAATTAGAAATCTGCCTATTCGAAAACTCAAAATAAGCGAGTTACTGACCGAAATAAGAGAGGCTTGACTACATTCATTCCTCTTCTTTCAGTATCCCCCTTAAATTTTCACTAGTTACTCGCTTATTTCAGTTTATCGAATAATTAGTTTGCAGAGAATGAGTAAGTACACTTTTTCCTTTCATCGTGGAGAAGATTCAGGACGATGGGATTCGAACCTGCGTGCGCGATGAAACCTGTAAACCCAAAAACTACTGCGAACCCAATCCGTGTAAGTGCGGTGCCGAATGCATCCAAACTCCGGAAAGAGTCGCTCTGGGGGAACCGGGATATCAATGTAAGCATTTTTGATTGAAACAAGATTATACAAGAAACATAAATATACAAGAAGTAGCTAGGAGTTCTTAGATGAGTCAGAGTGTCATCGGACTCCATAGCTAATAGCGTGTAATTGTCTTCGTCTCATTAGAAGCTGTCTGGTAGCGCCAATGTAGAAACAACGGGTCACCACCTTCACAGCTTCAACATCAGAGAAATCCGTAGAACTC
The DNA here is from genome assembly GCA_905178165.1 of Amoebophrya sp. A25. Taxonomy (NCBI): domain Eukaryota; class Dinophyceae; order Syndiniales; family Amoebophryaceae; genus Amoebophrya; species Amoebophrya sp. A25. The sequence goes on along the minus strand of CAJINU010000023.1, from coordinate 853,109 downwards.
AGAAGAGACCCAGGGAAGTCGGAGGTCCAACCCGAACCGACTAACATCATCGTCAGGAGTTGGCTGGTACCGAGAAAATTCACATCCTCGCGTCAATTGACGGCAAGAACCAGATGAATTCCAACACCAATCCCCTTTACCACCCACACCCCCCAACAATAAGGTAAGTGCACTGGTTATTTCACAGGAGATCTTTGTGACACTCTTGATTGCCCCAGTGGATACACCAAGGATGCGACAACGATTAGTGCCGATGTGTGCTCTGAGACCTGTGTTCCGATGGAGGGATCGAATCCCTGCGACCCGAATCCTTGTCAGCATGGAGGAGCATGCACTACGGAGGGGGATGATAGTACTTAAGTATACTAAGAAAATTTGATGAAGACTTATTGCATTTGTTGGACTTGGAATACCTATTGTTGACGTTGACGTTGACGTTCAGGTTCACCATCACCTACACCTTTACTCAGTGATATTGAACAAGACGAAATCACTGATACTGTGAAGTACTTATACACAACTTTCTACTTCTTCCGTATCCCTACAAGCCTAATCCACCGACGAATTTCCCAATCGAGAACACAAGCCCAACGACGACAGGTTTCACTTGCGACTGTCCGACTTCATTTGAGGGGAAGCGATGTGAGAAGCTGACTTGTCCCGACGGGTTCAAGGAGGCTGGGGATATCTGTCTGCCGGAAGGCACTGACCTACCACCACCGCCAAAGGCTGACTGCTCCACATGTGACGAGAATCCATGTGCGAATGAAGGATACTGCCAGGTAAATGGTAAATTGATTAGGTGTCGTTGGAGTTGATGACAGAGAAAGTGAGCCACAATGTCTGACTCACACACTGCTATGAGATGCGTGAGGCTGTGATCTTTAGACCGTACACTTCAAAACAACACAATTTTTAGAGAATTCAACCTACACGACCTTCAAGCTTTCCCGTTATCCATCTTCCCCTGTACTCTCTACGGACACAAAAAGAGTCGTTCCACAACTAGGTGATCGACGAACAGTGCAACACACAGTGTACTTGTGTTGCTGGGTGGACTGGCGATTATTGCGATACTGCAGAAGACGTCTTTAAGGCTACCGCTGAGGCATCCCCAAAGTCATCGGATATCCTCACTAGTAACTTGGCTATTTCTCACCTACTAGAACTTTTAGATAGTAAGTAACTTGGCTATTTCTCACCTACTAGAACTTTTAGATAGTAAGTAACTTGGCTATTTCTCACCTACTAGAACTTTTAGACGGAAATGAGGACGATAGCTCTAATGTCTGCGCCACGAGCGACTGTGGTCCTCTAGAAACGTGCACGCCGGATGCAACGACAGACCTAGGCTACACTTGCGAGAGCCGTCGGCGCGCTCTGCGCAAGCTCAAATTCGCCAAGGTCTTTTTTGATAAGGTATGGCTATGGTCCAGGTCCCGGGACGCATATTAAATTGACTTGTTAGACTTGGAGTACAGGTTGTACTTGTTTTTGTTAGTGTCGTAACTTTTTTTGCACTATATTGTTGTCGTACAGGAGGAGGTGGAGCATGTTGCAGCTAGTTGATGGTCTATTTTCTTTGCTTTGGCCCATACATTGTGTAGTGAGTCTAAGAAGTAGAAGAAAAATCTACAATCTCTCTAATCTCAAGTAAGCGCCGTTTGGACGATGGGCCAGGCAATCTTCAGTCTGTATGGGAAACTGGGAATGCTTTGCCGACAGTGATGCCATTGCTGCCGAACCAACCGGTCATGCCCGATGAGAAAGCTAACCGCTGCACTGTTTGTTATGAATGCGCAAGGAGAATGACTATTTGTATTTTTTGGTGACACCACTTACTCCAGATGAAGTAACCGTGTGGTGTCAAGAACACACGGTCATAATTTCTGGAAAACAGACGCTTACTTCCTAAGCGACGTTAACGTGAAGCATAAGACTCCTCTTCTACAACTCGTGATCTAGTGACGAATCCGATTGATCTTTTTAACATTCTAACTCCCGCAGAGAAGCAACGGGCAACGGGCGCAAGTGACCCTGTCGGTGAAATGTCCAGTTGACGACACTGCATGTGGGGAAATGCTCAGCGTCCTCGATACCAAACACCGCTACAATGACTGGGCTGACTTTATGAGCAGGGACAGGGAGATACTGTTGTTGTACTCAGTCTGCGTAAGCACCTCTGTACGTAGTACTTGTTGAATAGTGTATTTTTAAGTTTAGTAAGAAAACAGCATAGTTCTAGTTCTTCTTCTTGTTGAGATTTTAGTACTTTAGCTCGGACTTCTAGTGTTTTCAGCCGTAGTTGATATTGAGACTACTTCAATCATTTACATTTATGTCACCTTTTGTTCATACTCCTAGAGGCCTGGACACGTGTGAACTGCATTGGCACGCACGTGAACACAACTAGCGAACCGACCGAAGAGCGGATGCTGTCAAACTGCCCAGCGGAAACGCAGATGGCGTCAGCCTGGAACTTTTTGCACGAAAAGTGCCACTTTCAAGATATCGGACTGGGAAAATTTATGAATTGGATTATCGTTTTCTCGATGTCTGGATCCTCAAGAGGTTTTTTTCTTTCACTTTCATACTAGTTTTTTTCTTTGATCGATGTCATGATGAGGTTCAATCATGTTGTGGTGCATAAGATTGTCTGAATCTATAATTAGAATTTATTTGGTTCATCTGAAGATTTTGTGACCTTGTTCTTTCTTAGTTTGAAGCTCACGTTTCCATTTCCTCATTCTCTAGTCTCTTCAGCCTCACCCTCCCGTAGTAAGTTCCACGACTCCTTTCTTCATGTCCCGGCGTGAGACTGGTCGTGACGAGATGGAGGTGGTCATCACAGACGCTGGTGTAGAGAGTGTGGAGGAGACTTTCCGACCTCTCGTATGCGGTCCAGGTATGGGCATTTGTCGTGCTGCCATCCTGAAATATGCGGACTTGTTCAAGACCTGTCGTAACAGCGCTCCAGGCGAGGTAGGAAAGCTGGCGCGAAGGTACTTTTTTTCGGTTTTTGTCGGGGAAGAAGTGTAGTGTTGATGCTCGAATGTAATTGTGTTGACGGAATGTGTGGTAGGGGTTGGTGATATAATTGTTTTCGTAGGGGTAGCGCTAGCGGCGCAAGCAAATTAAGTAATATTACCAAACAAAGCTACTTGTAGTTCTACGTCCGCCAGTGGAAATGAGAATAACTGACTCCACGAAAAAAACAGAGCCAAGGCGCTGAAGAATTTCGGTCTCGCTTGTGCGAACCCTCGTGGCAAGGCCGTTGTGCGCATGCAGGTGAAGGTGAATGGGCTTCTTGACGAGCTGAGTGCTGTCGAACTCTCAGTGGCGGAGAAATTCGTTCAGAAGAAAATCGAAGATGAAATTCTCTCGAGCAGTTTGTACGAAGATGAGTACGCTGGTAAAGTGGCCGTGCTGGCACGACCAGCGCTGGATAGAATTAATGCGATCAACAGCCGCCTGACGGTTCCGCTAGCAGAATTTGCGCCAACACTGCTCCCGACCAGTCGAAATGACCAGATCGTGCATCCTTGCACATCACCGCTCTGTGCCGTTGCAGTGCAGCCTGGGCCGACCGACGCTGCAAGCGACCCGGCGGCTCAGCTCTTCGTCACGTTCAACAACGCGATCAAACCGGGTCCGTGTTTTAGTGGTACGTACGACCTCTTTGGCGTCGCCCCATGTGAAGTACGGTTGATGCCAGCATTCGCGAGCGCGAAAATTATGGAATTTTTTTAGCCTCTTTGAACAAGACAGTTTTTAGTTATTTTACAACTGTTGGATCTGCTATTTTACAACTGTTGGTGCTGCTAGTACTGCCAGAGCGAGCAGCTCCTGTGTACCATACATAGAACAACGCTGCGAGGAACTATTTGACGGCTCTAAGCTCAACAGTTTCGTGCTCAGCGCGATCGATAAGGAGCTCATTTTTGCTGGCGAGACTTTGCAGCTGCGACCGAAGACACAGTTGGCACCCTTCAGCAACTACACTGTGACCATCACGCCAGGACTCGTTACAAGCGCTAGAGACGAACCCATCGACACTGAGATTAATTATGATGGAAGGGAATTAAGATTTACTGTTACTCCGAGAACAAGAACAACTGACTGGATCGTAAGATGAACAGGGTTTTCAGTTTCATTGTAGACGAAGTATCAATATCTTGCGTTGTTAAAGGCTGACAGTGATTATCGCTTCCTCTGTAATAAATTGTAAGCACCACCACAACAACTACTTACATGGTTCTTCACTTCTCTAAGTTCTGTATTGGTTCCTCACCGGTGCTCCTCGTGGAAGCACGGTAAAGCTGAGTATTGCGGTTGGTTGCGACGACGAGTACACGTGCAACTACATGTCTGACGACATGAAGCAGTACAGCAGCACACCAGTCACGACGCTGATTGAGCCGCTCACATTAAGCGCTGCAAGTTGACCTGTTGAAGAAGCACATCTATCTATGGCCCCCTCAGGGGGGAAAATGATACTAGGTAGATGTCGGGCTCGGGCAACCTGCAACCGCTAATCACAAAGCATATCAACGAGTTCCGTGCAACAGTGACTCCAGGTGCGCTTCAAGCAGTAGAGTCACAAATGGACGCACACAGGCGCAACGCTCTTTTGGTCGCCCAAGGGCTCCCACCGCTGCCACAAGACGACGCTGTTGTGCAGACAGCTTCGGTTATGCTTCTGGTTTCTGAGACAACTGATACTCAACTTGCGAGTCAGTGCTAGAAACTGGCGCTTTCATCTTTGGTAAGAGGTGTAGTGGGGGAAATGATAGAGTAACTTTTCTCCGTTACCCTTACCTCTGCTGAGGGTCAAAAAGCAACGCATGCTGCTGCTAATTTGGATAATCTGTTCTTGGACATTGATCTCTTCTACTTGCTGGTGCACCTGCACATGTTGTATAATCTCTTCTAAGAACTGCGGAGGCGAGGCTCCCTTGGTGGAGACAACAGCCAGCTCATCCACAACGGGAGGCCTCTTCGATGGCTCGCTTATGTCAATTGCCGGTTCTCCACCTAAGGCGCCAGCAGCTAAAAAGAAGGACGCGAAGAAAGCCGCTCCCGAAAGCTCGAACCCGTTTGCGGGTTGGTTCGGGTAGTGATTTGTTACGATTGAAGATGCTAGATCTCCTGAAGCGACGGTGTGCCGTCCTCTTCACCGTATATTATAATCATTGAATATGGAGGATGAATGAAAAGTATCTTCAATTTCAAAAATCAACCAGGCTTCGTCGACTCGCTACTTCTGTGTATGAGCAGTTTGCCCCTTCAGACGACGGCAATACACAGCATAAGCAGGCACGTGCGTCCGACATGGAACCTGGACTGAATCCGAAGTATTTCGAGCAAGATCTGCAGAAAGCGCGCATTGCAGACAGCGTCCGACGCCTTGAGAAGCGCATTGGAACTAGCACAGTTATGGGTGCAGGAAATGAATCTCCAAAATCATCTCGGGAGAAGAAGAAAAGAGAACCTAGCTGATCTCTGCGATGCATTCCCTTCACCTCTAACACAGGGTCGCACCAAGAAAAGAAATCCAGGAGAATGACAGAGGATAAAATCCATGCAAACCTCGATAAGCATCTAGCACAAAGCGTGGTGGCTTGGCAACGACGGTTAGAGAGTAGGAGACTGGTGGTGGCAGGTTCTAGCGGAGGGACTGAAGCACCAGGAGCAACAGCTGGTGATCCGGTAGTGGAGATCCGCGGTGAGAAGAAGGCAGTCTGGGTGCCGCCAAACACATGGCTAACATATGCCAGAATGGTACTACCAGGCACGTTATGCCATGGCATTTATCCATTGGAGCAGGATGAGGCAATCAGGAGAATGATAGTGAAATAAGTGGCACTACTTGTTGTTGTTGCAGCTGCACTTGTGCATGTTTCAGACCGATCTTGTTTGCATTTCCCAGTATACGGGCAAAGTTGTATTGACATTGGAAATTCAATACGTAGTTCTTGACAAGTTCCCGCCTCTACATCAGGTCCCCTTCGTCTGTCTGATGGTTATCGTGGCAATGCTCTACAACGGTTCAGCTGTCCAGTATTGGGTACACGACGCGTGCATCGCAAACGGCGGATACATGCAGTCAATGGCATCGTCATCAGTGCCACAGGAGTTCGCAAAGCAGGAGTACGTGTCGTTTCTAACGGTGGACACCAACTCACTTTCACGAGTACTCCCACCGAAATTGCTGTGGCCACTAGTGACGGCACTCACTGTGACGGGGAGCGGAGCTATCGGTACTAAGTTTGTTGGTCACGACCATTAATTATGTGCGCCGATTTCTTTTTCTATGTTGCCAGAGACGGAGACATATGCCTACGAAATGAAAGCGTGGTCTGTCACACAACTAACTTCTTCTAGATTTTCACATTACCGAAGTCAATCAGGTTATTTTCTCTGCAGCGTGACCGGGGGTACGACTAGCGGCCTCATAGGTGGTGGCATGACAGCACTGGCTAGTTCCTGTCTGTGGGCATCATATTCGCTTGCAGTAGCAACATGGGTGGCTCCATCACACATACCATTTTTCTTATGAAGCCTTGTACATTTAACACTTCTAGCTCGCTGATAGTTGCAGTTTCAACTGGGGACCCTCCAGTGTAATATTTACCAAATGCCGTTCGCCATCTAACTCTCCTCTTCCACTACCGTAAGAAGTGGGGTCTGTGGGTGCCAATGTTCGGCGGCTATTTGCGACCCCGAACGTCAAAAACGGTATGGACACCTGCTGGGCCTTTCAATACGCAGAGTGCGCTTGCAGGAGCAGAAAAGGCTGCATTAGCGCAGTTAGGCGCACCATCATCTCCAACAAGTGGAGGAGCTACAGGAACGGCGATGGGGACCGGAATGTACTATCCGATATTTGTGCATCTAGAGAAGGTGAAGAAGAAGTACGTAGATTTATATTTGAATTTCCATGTTGGATGGATGAGAATGCGAAGTAACTAGATGGCAGACCACCAACACGGCTTTTGCTTTTGGGAAGGTAAAGTAGTTTGTCAGATACGAGACCCTTTTGCCACTGGCAACAGTATCCAACAAACACACCAGGGGCGCTCCAAGTTCGCCGTTGCTGGCAGGGGACTCGCACATGGCAGATTCTAGGGCACGCGATAGGCAGCTAATCGAGCACCAGAAACACGAGCATGAGATGGGCAGCGTTTATGGATGGATGGATGGATAGGTGAACAAATCATGTTGAGTACGCCGAGTTCTTCGCTGTAACCTAACTGACGCACCATCATGGGTATCACTCAGAAGCAAGTAGGATGACGCATACAGAACAACATTTATTTTAACTTAAGAAAGACAGCAGTTAGGTAGAAATATTTCCCTTTCTTGCACGACTCCACGTCGAGACCGTAGCCTGCCTTCATTCCCAGCAGCACAATCCCCGAGAGGGCCAGCATGTAGAATGGCATCGACAGGCTGAGGTAACGATGTACGATGACGGAGAGCACACAGTAGTGCGAATCCCGAAGGCGCCAGGATCAGCGAAGGTGCAACCTACAAGGTTACAAGAGCCGTTCGCACCGGCGACAGCGAATGCGGAGACTGCATGGCTTCTTTCGGCTTTGTGCATGCTATTTTCGGTCGTGCTGATTCCGTTGAACGGACTTCACCTGAACGAAGGGCAATGCTTCACGATACTGCTAGCGATCGGCCTCAGCGTGCTGCTGTCATTCTTCGCGAAAGCACGTACCTACTAGATTTTTTTTTTTTGTGATTTTTTTTGTGTTTGCAGATGATGCCTTTTTTTCGTACACCCTGCCGAGTAAAAGATGAACAAAAAGAAGAGACGACGACAACACAAGACCTTGCACTTTGTCTATTCGCAACTAAATTGCTATTGTCAACAGTTATGGAGTCGATGTTGAAGAGCCACTGCAAGCGGTTTTCATCGAGCGGACATGAGATGCAGACAACGCAAGGTGGCAAGAAGTACCAGGTGCTCGCGACCGGCATGCAGCACTCACCGATGAAGGGCAACGCGATCGCCCCGTTGTAACTGTATGGCCTGGATGTCTGTGGTCCTCTGGTCCTTGTTGTCAGTAGAAAGATTGTGTTAAGATGGTGCATATATGTTCGCCACTTCATAGTTGTAGATGCGGTTTACATCGTATTTTCGGAAGCATTTTGAAAGTAGGAGTTGTGCATCCAAGATCGCGTGGTTTGACCCCCTCTAATCGGAAGATTATAGATCCTCGTTGAGGATTGTACTTTCCTGAAATTTTCCACTGACAACTCCGACACCTTATCACTACATTACGTTCAACCGCTGTACGAAACCGAGCGAAGCGTTTCGTTTTGAAGAAAGATTCACGTGAAGTGCAGGACGTGGAGCTATCGAACATACGCTGCGGTCATCCGGCGCAGAAGGTGGTGGGCGCTAATGCAAATGCTCCCCGCAGGACAAAGATTGGGCTTACAGCACTTTTTCCATGAATACGCGAACTTTTTAGGGTTTTCCCCGTCACTGACATAGAGATTGCAGTTATATAAGAGAACACATTAGGGGAAAGAGCACAGACGGATTCATTTTTTAGCTGCAACGAATGAACTGAGTTATTTCCAGACGCCAACATGCGGGGACATCATGCATGCGCGTATTTGTCCGTAAGAACAAGAAGATGAAGAAGCATAGACCGAGGCTGGGTTACGGCCGAGTGACGAAGAGGACGGATATCTTCATGAGCAGGACGAAAGAGTTTGCTGCTTTGCGAAGCGACTTGTCCATGTTCCAGCAAGAACAGAGCCCTTCGTGATCGGTAGAGACAAAATTTCATATTATTGTCCTCTCTCTGACCTGTTCTGGATTAAACAACCGATAGTGTGATGGATCCCCTACACTTCTGCAGAGCTCAAGACGAGGGAGAAGAAGGACGCGGATAATGAAGAAAGATCCGTATCAACACTATGTATTTCACGTTCATGACAAGTTCTTCATCCGTGATTGTCACCCGAATTTTCTATCTAGAGCGAGGTCTGTGCTCTCCTCGTGCAAATAAAGAGAGCTTAGAAGTGCCGGAGGTCTGAGTGAGGTCCTTTGAGTTGGGAGATCTGAGTAGTTAGGTGACTGTCTTTTTACGCTTCATTTGCGTTTCCTAAAGAACAAGAAGATGAGACGCACAATCACTCTGCTCAGTGCGGGTACGGCCACCGCAGAGGCCGTGTCCAAGCCCAACCCAATCAGGCGAGTCGTTACGCTGCTCCAGGAGATGGCAACTGAAATCGAGACAGAAATCGAGAAGGAAGCCAAGGTGATATTTCCTTACACAACCAGAAACTTTTTGATGCGACTCCTCGACATGGTGATAATTCGTTGTGCGCGTCAATTTGCGGCCCAACATCATTGCCATTTGCGTTTAGAACGATGGCGCTCGATCTGGAGACAACACGGGAAAACTTTCTCCTCCCGACTCTCGGGAGAAAGTGTCCCTTGACTTAAGACTCTTTACAAGTCGCGAAGAAAAACTCCATATACTTGTTGTAGTTGTAGTTCAATCATGTGTAACTTGTCGAGCAACCATAGGAAGGTCACCAAATTTTCCTTGTCATCCCTCAGGCCTACGAAAAGTTCCAGTGCTATTGCAAGAAGAACGATGGTGCATTAGATTCCAAGACAAAGGAGGCGGCAGCCCTCATTAAGAAGACAACGGCAGAGGTCGAGGGACTTACAGGCCAGAAAAAGCAGCTAGCAGAGGAATTGAAAAAGCATAAGAAGGTACTTCACTCCTACCTTGTCTGCAGATGAAAGAAACAGGAAGTAGCAAGATACAGTTTTGATTGCCTTTGGATACATCAACTATCTTTTTGTAGTTACGATCAAACTTTATTCAACAAAAACATATTCTATATCTCGCCTGAACACATCAGGACCGAGCAGAGGCGCAGAAGAAACTAGAGGCTGCAACAAAGCAGAGATCAGAGGAAGAAACCAAATATGATGAAGCCACGAAGGAGCAGCGAAAAACGCTGGCCGATTTAGATAAGGCTATTTCAGCCCTCGAGAAGGGAATGGGAAAGTCGTTTTTGCAGACTGGAGCAGCCGGATACCTGCGCAAGGTGAGACTTTGTTTTTTAGATTCAGGTTTGAGTTCTCTGGTCTGGATTTAGAATTTGGTTTTCGATTTCATGCTTCCTTCGTGTCAGTCGGATGCCAACGTTTACTCGCTTCTAAATACCTCCAACGCCCCATCGCCTAGGTTGTCGAGAGCAACAGTGCATCCATGTCCCTTCTTGACGTCAGCGATCAGGAGACTATTGCATCGTTCTTGGAGAGCGGCAAGGACTATGCGCCAGCTAGCGGTGAGATCGTTGGTATCCTGAAGATGATGAAGGATAACTTCGACGAGTCCCTCGGAGGAATTGTCGGCGAGGAGGAGAAGGCCGTCAAGGCGTTCACCGAGCTCAAGGCTACTTTATGAAAAGGAACAAGATTTGGTATCCGTCTTTCTTTAGATTTAGAAGATGGATAGCTAGACCGGAGTCACCGTCTGAGAGCAGAGGACTGACATCCACCTACTCAGCAAGTCAGATAGTCCATAACCAAAGGGTGCTCGTCCTACTAAGCTTTGACTCTCGTTTCCTCTTTCATACCCTCTGACCGAGCTGATCAAGGCTTCCGGCTCCGCTATCGAGAAGAAGGCAGAGCTGAAGGGACAAGTTGCTGTCAAGATCGTCGAGGGAAAGAACATGATTAGCACTACGGAGAAGCAGATGTCCGACGACATGGCCACGGCTGCCGCGCTCAAGGACGCCTGCGGTAACAAGGGAGACGAGTTCAAGACTCGCCAGGAGGATGCTTCTGCCGAAGTCGGTGCCATCAACCAGGCGATTGGCGTTTTGAACAACGACGACGCCCTTGACTTGTTCAAGAAGACCGACACCAAGGCTCTAGTTCAGCAGAGCGTCAGTCTTTTGCAGACTTCCGCCAGGAACAGTGACAACGCCAAGACCGAACTTGTCCAGCAATTAGAGTCCGTTGCCAGAATTGCTAAGAACCCATCGCTTGCTATGCTCGCATTGACCTCCAAGCAGGCCTTGAAAGCTGGCGTTGACTTCAGCAAGATCATGAAAATGATCGACGACATGATTGTCCTTCTCAAGAAGGAAGCCGAAGATGACATCAAGGCCCGCGATTCCTGCTCCGCTTCCTTCGCCGAATCCGAAGCCACCAAAAAGGACGCCGAGCACGCCATCAAGGGTAATGACGAGTAGAGCCTTCATGAATACAACCTCCATTACTTCTATCTGCTGGGCCGAATCTGTTTCTGGGTAGTTCCAAACCTTAAAAGCAAAACTAAATCTTCGTGATAGGTTCGCCTTGAAAGCTGTCAATATCTAAAATTCGCTTCTGACCAGGTCTCGGATCCAGCATCGACGAACTTGCGGGTGCTATCGAAGCCCAGGCCGCTATCATGGAGAAGAGCGCTACTGATGTGAAGACCGCCCAAGAATCTATGGCTGCCGCCACTGAACAGCGCAAAGCCGATAACGCCGAATTCATCGAGGCCGTCGACCTCAACAAGCAGGTAATAAAAAAAAGATCTCTGTGCTTGGAGATTAGAAGCACACTACAATGCCTCTGAGAAGTTTTGAAGCGAAATTAGTGTGAACCACTCCAGTCTTCATCACTTCATTCACGAATCAATGCAATTACCACCAATTGCCACCAACACCATCAAGTACACCAATTCATGCAGGCCGTCGAGCTGATCGGAAAGGCAAAGAACAAGCTGAACGCATACTACAACCCGCAGCTTGTCCCGAAGGAAAAGCCGGCTGAGCTCACCGCCGAAGAGGAACTTGAGCAGGGATTTAAGGAGGTACTTCTACTTGTTGGGGACTACGTTGATTCTTCATGGAAAATTTAGATAGATGTTGAAAATCCTCAAGCTCATTTCTCAACAATCCTCAACATTTTCCTTGCACAACACCAGGCCCTGATCCAGCCGCACTCTTTCGTGCAAGTGTCTTCTCGCCAGTTGCCAGAGGGTATGCCAGAGACCTTCGAAGGTGATCGCAAGAACAAGGGCGGCAAGGGAGCCTCCGTCCTGGCCTTGATGGACATGCTCGCTAACGACATCAACAAAGACACCGATGCCCTGGAGCACGACGAGACCGTCGCTCAGAAGGACTACGAGGCCTTGAGCAAGGATCTTGCTGAACAGATCGCTGAGAGCACCAAGGCAGGCAACGACGCTGCAGCCTCCAAGGCTGCTGCCGAAGAGGAGAAGCAGACCGCGGAATCCACCCTCAGCATGAAGGAAGAGGAGCTCGCAGACGTCGTCCAGACGATCGCGGACCTGCACGCCAAGTGCGACTTCATCATCGGCGCATTCGAGGAGCGCAAGGCTGCACGCGAGAACGAAGTCGCCGGCCTCGGCAAGGCCAAGGCTATCTTGGCAGGTGCCAAGTTCGACTAAGCAGGTTCTGAATTCGACTATGGAGAGGCCGAGTTGGACCAAGCAGGTACTGGGTTCGACTGAGCCGAGCTCTTGGACCAAGCGGGTGTCGTTGAGGACGGATGAGTTCTAGAAGAAGGAACACACTGGAAGAACTAGTACACACTTCTAGTTCTAAACACTATCAATCCAAAAATCAACAAAATGTACAGTTGTATTAGAATGTATCCAGTCGTTGGAATATCTTGTTTACGCATCATGTGGTTTCGTCGTGTTTCCTAATGTATTTAGAAATAGACTCCCTCGAAGGCTATGCGGGAGTTGTTACACTTTCATCATGTCATCTCAGTTTACTTCACTAAACTTTCTAGCTTAAATTGTTTACATCGTATCTTCTATTCTTATTTGTCGTAGTTAGCAAGCGGCCCATGGGTCGCGGTAGTGCGAGGCACTACAGCAGACATTTCTCTTAGATTATTAGACATTGTCGTTGTATTTTTCATTTTTTTCACTTTTTTCTGACCACTGAGATATTTTCCGAGATGCGATTGTTTGTGGAAAATCTAAATCAGATATTATTATAGGTGATGGGATTCTCTTACGAGAAGGGCAAAAATCAGGCATCAGCTGCTTTAGCCGGATCGGCTTTGTCCCGCCAGATTTTTCTGGAAGCATGGGCTCGTGTTCGAGACAACAATCTCCCCGATTGGCAAAGTGCGTCATGGTGATTGGCGTCTCGACGACGTCCAGGTCGGAGGTTCTGTGCACCTACAGGTTTCAGTCGGTAGCGAATCTGTCGTATCTGTGCCTCTAAGACTATATCTGTCGACGTGCGTGCGGTATTGTAGATATAAGTACTTTTACAGTCCCTACCCCCGCTATCACATAGGTGATTACTTTGTTTTTCTCCCGCGATTTCAGTTTAGTGCGTAGTTTATTCTTTTTAATGTTGACAGTTGCAGTTACACCTGAGGAAATGCAAGTCGAGATCGCAGAGCAACACTAGTGTGGTACCGATTCATATTTCATACACGCTATGCTTAAGTTTTTGTCAAAAATGAAGAATGGAGAACCAGGTGCTTCCCTAGAGGGGATTTCAGTTGTCATTCCGACATATAACGAAACCGAAAACGTGGTCCCACTATGCGAGCGTCTGTTCGCATCGCTGCGCAAGGATCTTCCCCAGCATCCGACTGAGTTACTGCTGGTCGACGACGAGTCAGCGGGCTCGGACGAAACGGAGCGACTAGTACGGGGATTGGCTTCGAAAGGGTTCCCGATCCGAATGCACAGGCGGTACAAGAAGGAAGGGCGAGGGCTATCATCGGCCGTCATGCTGGGTTTTGCGCAGGCGAAATACGAGATCCTACTGTGTAAGAGATGCCCACACTATAACTTTCACCTATCACGAGTACCAGGAAGGTTTAGATGTAGATGAGATACGATAGTAGTCAAGTCTCAATCGATGCATATCAAGGATGTCACACTAACGTTAGATTGTTGTCCCACTCCCACAGCAATGGACGCAGACCTGCAGCATGAACCCGAAGCCGTTCCAGCAGTAGCAGCGCCCGTAATGAACCAAGATGCAGAGTTCACGGTTGGCTGTCGGTATACATCAGGGGGAGGCATTGCGTTCAACTGGAGCCTAAAGAGACAAATTTTGAGTACGTTTCTGTTTACTAGGAACAGATTGGAGGACACTGACTGCTGGATTGACGTTGTATTGCTGACTAATTAACATTGTAAGCTTACTGGCGCACGGAAACGGATCATCCAAAAATAATTCCTTTGGTCCATCAGCTTGGAATCATGTCCAGCTCCGAATCATATCTAGGTCTCGGCGCGACATGCCTAGCATGGGGATTGTGCTCATCACGAGACCCAATGAGCGGCTTCTTCTGCACACGGAAGAGCATACTGAAGCGCGGTGACGGTAAAATAAGCCCGATAGGTTTCAAGATAGGCCTCGAAATTATGGCAAGGTGCGGGTGCAAGGTGCAGGATGTTCCGATCATGTTCCAAGAGCGGTTGCACGGGGAATCGAAACTTTATGGCTTGGAGATTTGCAGGAGAAACTAATAATCATTTAGATCCGACTGCAGTCTGATGAACTTGGAGACTTGCAGGATAAGCGAGTAATTGTTTAGAATCGAGGACTGCAAAGTTTCACGGCTTCATTTTACATCTGCGAAGCAGAACATCGAGTATATCCAGCAGCTTCTTGGCCTGTACTGGGATGGCTACAAAGGCCTCGTCGTCTTTATGATTCTATCAATTCTCCTTCTTGTTGCCGTGGTCATGCGTTTCGTCTCTTCGATGCTTTAGATTCGAGACGATCGACGAGAGATCGTAGGTTCGGATCCGAATATCCGTACGATGAATGCGGAGAGTGGTTGTGGATGCGGATATCGATATTCGCTGCTAATAAATTCTGGTCATCACCTACACCTGGTGCTTCTGGTTTTAGAAAGGAGTTCTTTAGATTACATCTCTCTCAAGTTGTTCCAACCGAGAAAGTTCTAGCAGTTCTTTTGGATTAATACAGGCGAACCGCCACTAAAATAATGTTCCACATATGAAAGAAATGTCGTCCAAATGGTGAAGTTTTTTTCACTGCTTGGCCCCGGAAAGATTATTATGCTCAGACACGCATGGCTGCGACCAGATCAGCTAATACTAAACGAAACTTTTTTTTAGATGTAGAAAATTTTCGTCAGAGACGATTCCGCAAATGAAAAGGATCCAAGAAGATAGACCCAACACAGTTCATAAGCCGTTTCTCTTTAGAAACAAAAATGCTGGATAATGATCATCGAGGAATGACGTTTAGATCTTCTCCCAAGGTCAGAAGATCCATTATTGAAGACCCTGATCGGCTTCAATCTGAATGTTCTGAGTATTGAGATCCTGTGGTACTACTACTAGAGGACTCTAAATCTCTTTTCCAACATACGATTGATCAACTTGCTGGGGAGGAAGAGGATTAAGATCACGAAGAAAAGCACTCGGTCCTGCTAAGCAGTCTTGATGACGTCTATTTCGCACGTAGATAGCGACTCTTCACGCGTCTATAATTCTTATCTTACACGGCAAACAGGGAAACGAGACAACACAGTCTAAAGAGACTAATTCAGCTTCAAAGCTAAAAAATGGCCTCTCTTCTCGGTGTGCATCCGCGTAACTACGGACCGGGCTCTCGCAAGTGCCGCGTCTGTGGTACACTTCTTATACACTCTAATGATTTAGCTTTCGTACTCAAACGGGCTTTCGTACATTCGGGCCTCTGTCTTTAGATTTTTATATCCGCGGTGTAAAGTTTGCTAGTTCACCCACCCCGGAAGAATTATTCTTTGTTGTAAACACATTTCATCACAAAGCAAGTCAGCCATCTTTAGATCTCGCCAGTTGGCGCAAAGTACCAATCAAGTCCTCACATTAGAGAAGAGGCTACTACAGCTTGTGGATGGACTACTACATACAGTTCACTTCTCTACTATGCCCCATTTCCAATATCGTTCTATCAGGTAACAACCACGGCCTGATCCGCAAGTACAACATCAACATCTGCCGTCAGTGCTTTCGTGAGCGCGCGACGCAGATCGGATTCGTCAAATACCAGTAAGCGGTATTTTTTCGATTGCAGAGACGGGGCTACAAAATACCATGCATGAGCAGTGGGGGTGAAGCTGTAATCCGAGCAAAGGTGACATCTGGGGAGATGCGAAGGATGCGACAGCTTGGCTGGAATAAACACACTTGGCAGTCCAACGACATTGCCTCATTTGAGTCAAGCTGACCCCATATCCGTGGTCTTGTGCATGATAGATGTGTCTGAAAACAGCTTTGCTCGGTAGGTGCTGAATTGTTGTCCTAGACTGTTTTAAACGAAACTCTGTTGAAACAAGCTGCACTCTGTCCATGAGTGCAGGCTTTCGAGATACCTTTTCGAGAATGCGTAGGTGTTCACCGGTGCGATCGTGGATGGCTTACGAAGTCCCTCTTCCGAGGTTGCCAGAAAAGCGCCACATCAAGCCCAAAGCAGTTCGGAAAAATCATAGCGCTAACTCGGTCATTGTCGTAAATCTATTTGGGGGCGACGCGCAGGAGTCTTGTAGATACCTACTAAATTGTGAAAAGCTCTTGACTCTACAAAAGAACTGAATAGAAGTATAGGAAGTGCGTCTCAGCAATGACAATCCAAATCTGTGAACAGGAAATCTTGGGTAGAGCCTTGATAGTCCTACTCCTCAGCTGTGTCTCCTGTTTTTTCGTATGATCGCGTGTTGGAATATTTTTCGTGACTCACCTGTGCGTATATTTCGCTGAATATAAGAGAAGAAGCAAATATAGCTTTTGGATTTGTCCACATAATTCTTTTTTGAAAACAATGAGAGCTGCGTACCTCGAGGATCTGTCGCCGGGTACCTCCACAATGTGGACATCCACCCGACGGGCTGATCTAAATTCGTCTCCACCTCTCTCGCGACTTCGGTTTTTTCCAGTGTTGCTACTGTATGTCATCTCGGGTATTTGTTCCTGCTTCACGACACACGTCGCTGCCTCCGGCTCCGGAGGCGAATTTCCCGTCGCAGGCGATGCGGGAGATGCTCCTCCGAATACAGGGGGTAGGACCGATGAATGCGGTTATCGTCAAGGTGAGCAAGACGACGGCAGCGGAGGTTCCGCGCCGGATGAATCCTCTTCTTCGGATTTTGGGGAATCAAGCGATGATCCGGAATCGAGTTCGGATGAGCCCAGTTATAGCGTACGCAGAGGAGGTGAGGCAAGCCACCCGTCGGTATCAGAAGAGTCGGGGGAGCCCGCATTGGAGGCAATCCGTGGTCTCGCTAGTACCAGATCAAAGGCAGATCTGCCTCAAATATTCGCGTTTAGAGGCCACGAGCCTCTCATGGCGTGCGCCGGAGGCCTTCTCACGAATGACGACTTGGTCTCAACGGCACATCCTGAGAGCTATTCTCGATCGTGGGAAGAACGAGAAAGGCAGGAAGACGGACCGCCCGTGATGGGCTACTTGCGACGCGAGCTCCGTCTGGAGTTCGATGTTTTAGAGGAGCGACTCAGAAACGACTGCACTGGAGCGCGGCTGTCCTCCTACGCCGGGCCCATGGGCATGACGCAGCAGACGCCTGCACTGGATGAATGTGGTGAAAAAGGACGGGTCCTCGCAAAGGCGCGGCGTAAGATGGAACAGTTCTTCGCTGTGCCAAACTTGAGGCAATCTCCAGAACAAAAACGCGCAGAGTTACTTCTGTACTCAAAGATGGGAGGGGACTCAAAGAAGATGTCTCCTTCGCATATGAGACAGGATGGACACCAGGTCATCTTCTCGGCTAATCTGCACATTGGCAGCGGCGTTCAAGTTGTCCAACCGAGGGGCTGTCGTAGTGTTCTTGGTTCGAGAAGCACGAATGTACTAGGAGGCTCAAGTGTGATCCCATCTCCGGTGAACTTCTTTGACCAACAGCAACCCATCCGCGCTCCTCGTCCTCTCGCTGGTTTATATGCAGACGCTGAAGACTTGGCCGCAGCGTCCAACTTCATCGAACAAGTTGGTTATTTCAAGAAGTATTTTCGGAGCTGGGTGGTCAATGAGGATGAGCAACGAAAATTGAAGAAGAAGCACTGGAAAGACGTGGTCGAAGCGAAGGCAGGGAATCCTCAGGAGTTTGCCAGAAAATGGAAAGGCGCAACGGAAAATGAAGTGACATGGAAAGTTGCGTTCGCACAAGCGGTGGAAAAGCTTGTAGGGTATTCCGGAACCGGCGACACGTTGATGTTCGTGGCAAAAGGCGGATTCGGAACGGTGTTTGCGCACCGATCTAAATCACTACAGGGCAAAATCGAAGCAGGGATGGAGGAAACTGTGAAGGGGGCTACAGTTCTTGATAGTACAATGAAGCAGCAACACGAACATGAACGTGATACTAGGCAGCACACTGGAGCCGGAGATCGAGCTGTTGGTGGCGTAGCTGATCTGGAAGAGGAGTTAGAAGTTGTAGATCCAGTTTTTGCGAAGAAGCGCCAGCGATTGGCGTGGAAAATGTTCAAGCCCGGACGCGAAAGTTCCACCAGGCAAGGCGGCTCCAAAACAGACGTGATGAAGGATCTGAGGGAAATCGTGATTCATCTCTTAGTCCAGTTTCTAACCGATGACGGAACCAACGCATGCGTCCCCAGAATCAAACGTGTTTTACTGGTTCCGAAGAAGTTTCGAGAGGATAAATCTTGTGACGGCCACCTCCAGAAACAGCAGATGAAAGGCGATGAAGGAGACGGAGATGGTTCGACACCACAGGCTCAAGCAGCTACAGGACAAAGTGACGCTGGGCCAAAGCGACGCTCTTTCCGTGAAGGGGTCAAGAAAATATTGCGAAAACGATTTCAGAGGAGATTTTCTGCGCCAGAGGAGCCTGTGGATGAGGGCGGTCAAGGAGAAGGAGGTCGAGTAGAAGGTGGAGATCCTGCTGATGTTGAGATGGTGGGAAGCATGATGGCCGAAGATGAAGGTCGTAATATACCTGATAAACGGGAAGACGAAGAACATCGTATTGTTGATGTGATAGAAGAAGATGAAGGAGCAACACCAGCTACACCGAAGGAGCAAGCACTATCTGAAGAGGAGCGGAGGCGTCAAGAGGAGGAAGAGCGTTACCAACTTGGCGGGGAGATTCGTATTGGGCAACTGAAATACGTCATCCTCGAAATGGAACGCTTCGATATGAGTGCTGATGACTACACAGACCACATCAAGTTTTTAGAATACTGGCAACCGGTGCTTTTTCGAAGGCTCAAGGAGAAAACGATCAGAGAGGGAGGATCAGACGATCCGAGCAAAAATGTTAAGAACAGCAGATGACACCTTCGCCTAATGCAGCAAGCTGCTCACCATGTTGGCACAAGCTTTCAGGCGGTTCCTCAACTGGGCTCGCCTATCCCTGGCTTACCTTGATGTAGTACAAGTTCATAACCTTTTCTAGACAAGGACTAGTTGTAGGAGAAGCAGAGGCTCCATATCATCTTTTGGCACAGAGACTATTTTCTAATAGGTACTTACTATAGAATTGGTATTAGAACAAGCCTAAAGGGCAGCCCTTTCTAATACTGCTGCTCTCAAAGCGCTGCTGGACCAGGCTGGAGATCCCGACTCGTTTAATAGGAGGGAGATTGTAGGAGGGAAGATCACCAAGGCTGGCGCTATGTGGTTTGAGAAAGACAGAATGCTACTCAACCGAGGTCTGCCTTTCGCGGCTGTGCTTGGTTAAGGCTTTCACTAATCCTAATGCGTCTCCGACTGCGTCCTTGCAGTTGAGATGGAAGATTCTGGCTAGCTCGTGTCTAACTTAGAGTCGGAAAGTGCCTAGCTGCGATTCACGAGTGGCACATCGCTCATGCAGATTTTAAGAACCTAAATGTTGGCGTTTTCTTTCCCTACAAGAGCAGACCTGGTAAAAACAGGGATCAAACCGACGGAGATCATGGCTACCAAGAAGGAATGTACTACACGCACATCGTGCCCGACGCAGAGGCAGCTGCTACTGTGCTGGACCGTCACGAGATGAACGTGGCTTCGAGAACGAAAACGGAGGATTTGGATACTGCTACGCCGACTCGTGCTGGTCGTGGTCGGAAACAGAAGAAAAAGCTTGCGACTGGAGGATCATGCAAGAGCAGAAAACCAGATGGTAATGGAGGACTGCCTGCTGGCTTTGATCTAGTGCCTGCTGAGGAAGATGACAGAATCAGATCAGATCAAACAGAAGAATGTGAGAGACAGAGACTCAGACAGCAAGAATCAAACGACGCCTTACTGCTGCAGCAGCAACTTCAACTCGCGGAGCAGCAAGATCCGAGATTTTATGAAGCGAGCTGGGTGCTGACGGATTTCGGCATGTCTAGGACGTTGAGGGATCAGATGGTGGATGGAAAAGTGTCCACGACTGGTGGCACAGACACTTGGCAGGGGCCAGAGGATGTCGGTTTCGGCTGTCGTGAAGCACGTGACGTTCGTTGGATCGCGGCTCATGAGGCAGATGAGACTTCTGAAGTGGGACGACAAGGTGTAGCTGTAGAGGACATGAAAATGTTGAATACAACAACAGCTTCGGGGCAAGACCTGGTGGCACTCGAACAACACCAACTGGTAGCTCCTTTTTCAGGCCAGATCCTCATAGACCAGCAGCAGACGAAGCCGAAAGGCAGATGGGATTTTTATACTGGAGAGAAGGCAGATCAGCGCGTTGTGTACTGTTTGCTTCCCCCTGAGCACGAAGACCGTACGCAAGAAGAACAATTGAAGAGAGCAGAGAGAGAGGGACCAACATTATGGATATGGGAGGTGAAATGAAAGATAAGTTCGTACTAGTACGTTTTTCACTCTTGAAGGAGAAGTTCAAGTTTCTCGACTATCTGCTTAATAAGCTTTAGTTTGTTTTCTGTAACTGTAAACACTACGCGTACGCCCTTTCGATTAAAGTTGGTACTTGTCCTAGTGGTGAGGTAGTAGAGTTTCTGCTGTTCTTTTAGTTTTTTTTTCTTCATCCCCATCCTCTAATGCAATCATCAAGATTGAGATGGAACCGGCCTCACACTGTGGAAGCCCTGATGGAACGTGACACTTTCGCTTTTGGTCTCTTTGCACGGGAGATGGACATCGGAACGAACACGTGGGAAGATGAATACCAACCGAGTATTGATGCAGGAGATGCGGAACGGAAAGCTTTACACACGCTGAAGCTTTTCAAAAAATACAGAGGTGCGAACATCCCGCTGTACTATGGTGGTCCCAAGCTACTCGGCAAAGGGTGGGTCGAAAATCTTGCGAGGGTCGACGCAACCCTTACGCGGAGAAACCTGGAGACGGATGCGCCAGTGAATCCAATGTTCCTGCTTAGAGGTGATTCCTGGACATTTTGGCACGAAAACATGAACGACCAGTGGGACTGGAGTATATTACCTATAGTATCTATACAGTACAAGTACCAGTATAAGTACTAGTACTCCCGCTCTTATTTTTTTGACTTTGACGAGAGTCCCACTCTGTCCTTCAACATGAGTGCATGTGGTGAATGTTGTGGTCGTGCATTATAGTAGTGCAGTCGTGCTGTGCATCCACCACAGTCGTGGCTTCGACGAACATTATCGTGTAGAATTGGAATAATCTTCGTCGATTCCACAGAATCATTTTCACCCACAGAATCATTTTCACCGCAACTGCAACACAGCTGCCATGGGTAACTATCCTCCGGATTTTCACGTTAATGACGAGGTTTGTACAGTAGCCAACGGCATGGAGCTGTGGAGTCGCAGCGTAGAACACGGAAAAGCAGGTGAACCGAACCACAGCCCGGTCGGAGAAATTGTAAAGATGTGCAATTATGGATTGTCTTGTCTTCAGTTGCCATTGATGAAGAAGTTTTTTGTTGATTTTTTGAACCCGGTTTTTTTTGTGCACCAAAGGACCACATGAAAGGCGAGGTCGTTGACATTTGTCCAGTGAGTTCTTAGGCTTCAGAAGATTCTTCTTCATGATCTTCTAATGTTCAATGCCGTTAGGCTTCCGCCAGGACCGCGAATGGTCAGAACAACTTTGTCTCGGCACCGTTTTGATGACGAACGGTTTCACGGAGAAAGCGAGCGCCAAGATTCACACAGCGTTGCTGCGTGCTTTCGCGCCAATTGATGAGTCTCAAGGACCCAGACAAGACGTTCCCTTCCCGGAAATCAAGCGGACGCCGATCCCAGCGTTGAGGAGATACGACGAGTTCGGCGATGAGATAAAGGAAGAGCCAAAGAAGGAGCAAAGTGGCGACCTGGGAACCCTGGAAAAGCCGATTATACGGGAAGCACCTTGTGTAGGGAGAGGAGATGTGGGCTGTGCCAGCTCTCTGGCAGCTGTCTTTTATGGTCTAGTATAAGTCTAATCTTTTTATTTAGATTTACGTTCAAGCATGATTGAGTTTGAGTAACAATTTAATGGTGAATCCGAACCCGAAGAAGGTGGTGGACAGCCATAGCAAGAACGACGTACGCATGACGCTAGTTCCGCCCACAGGTACACGATGATGATTTTCTTCTAGGTCTAATCAACTCAACCGCGGATCGGCAGGACGAGAAGCGGAGAGAACGCAAAGACGCCTTGTAGTTCCCAACGTGATGACCAGAAGCTATTGAACAGTCAAGGCAGTCCTCCTTATCCTACCAGCACCCATCCTACGATGCCGTTTTTAGAAAGTCCTGCTCCTAGAGAGAAGGACATCAAAGGTAACACTGTCAGTGAAGACAGGACTGTGTCGTATACTGGAGAACGACCGATGCGGATGGAACAGACGACGGTGGAGCGAGGGATGCAGCCTGGCTCTTCCCCTACTTGTGCGTTTACGCAGGAAAATGACGATGAGGCGATGCTGGGTAAAGAACCCCTCATGGAAGAGCAGGCTTGGTCTCCATTATCTTCTGATCCAAGAGGACAAAGATTAAGGCTAGGTTGTGCAAGAAATCCATCTTCACTGTCATCTTGGTGCCGTGTTTAAAGGGAAAAGGAGATGGAGACCCAAGATGCTGCTGAAGATGGACCTCGATTTCTCTTAGTTCTAAAAGAAACAGGAAGGAAAGCAACAACCCTGTCGACCTCTAGCACGCGTCCGAAACGACCTAGAATGATGGAGATAGTGTCGGTGTTAGAGAGCTGCCAGTTACACGGAAATCCATCCATTCAGGCCGCTCAGCAACGTCGACATGGTAGGATGCCTTCACTTTCTTCTTATAGCGAGAAAAAGCGACTTGGTTTTTTGGACGAGTACTACGACGAAACTGCTCCTCATATTTGTGGAACGTACTACCAGGAGAAACGACAGCTAGATTTGTGCGGCCCGGAAGATGGCTTCTATGATTACTCACCAACACTAAGCACTTAGGAAAACACGGCTGCAGGCCACGATACTGTGAATGATGTGACCGTTCAGACTTACTTTGGAATAAATCTGAAGTGGAAGTCTCCGTCTCCATCTCTTGCATGATGAAATTGAAAATAGAATGCACTGACGAGGACGAGTACATGTCGTTAATAAATGATAACTATTTGAACAACCTATATAATCGAATCGGCATAGGTTTACGTTAACAAGATAATGATTTGATTTGAAGCTACGGAATAGAAGAACGTCTAACACCTAACAGCGTTGTGGAAAATACTAAGTCGAAAAAAACACTCAACGGACTCATAAAAATACGAGTCCGAGTGTAAGAATTTTTTCGTTTTTGTTTGCTCCTTCGTAGTATTAACGCTTTTGTTATGCGTTGTAACGTTCTGAAACTTGACATGAACATTCCTTAACATTGCGCTTCACATTTACGTCTTCAACATCAAAGCGCGACATTTTTTTGGACAACAATTCCTTACGTGCAGGAATAATGACATTGAGTAGATCATTCTGGAATTTTCATGTAGGGGAATTCTATCACCCCGCACACACTGGCCGAACACTGAGCACGAAAGGCTTGATTGTTCGTTTTGCACGCACGATATTTTGTGCTGACGCGCGAGCTTTATGATTTTTTCTTGGCTGACGCGGATCACTGTAAACCTAGTAAACCTCGATTTCAACCTCTACATGTGAGATGACAACACAGAGGACTTGTTGAAGATCATGAGTGATTGAGATCGTGGTGGGTCACTCAGGGGAAAGTAAATCAGCATGAAATATTCTAGAAGGACCGCCACTAGTACGACAAGAAGAAGAAGAAGAAAAAGATGAATTTGAGTGCTGGCGGACACGATGCAGCGTGGATGAGTGCCAGCGTGCCGTTGCGTGGAAGTGCAAGTACCGCACCGGCGTCTCCTGTTGCAGAACAGCACCACAGCGCTTCAGCTCAAGTTGAAGCTGCGACGACAGCAGGACAAATTGAAGCTGTGACGACAGCAGGACAAAGGGAAGCTGCGGCTGCAGATCGAGTCGTGACGAATAATGTTGGTCGACGCGGCAATGGTCGTCGAGAAATGAGCGTAGAAGTCGGCCACGACGGCGCACGCGAAGCTCGCGATCGCGAAGATGTGCTGCCCCAACAAGGCCATGTTGATCATGAGCACAGAATACTGCGAATGATCTGTCGTCTGGGATTGACGGCGCTGTTCCTGCACTCAGTGCTCTTCCGAATAGTGCTGCTTGCCACCGGACATCAACTGTTCCTCGTCTCAGACGTTTTATCAGGGTCCCTCCTCTGCGTCGCAGGCGTGTTCTTTATGAAGGAGGACAAACTCTTACGCTATCCGTATCGTCTACTCAAGCGATGCCTGCTATTCCGCTGTTGCCCAAGTGGAGCTCTTGATTACGCTCTTGATTAATAGAAAGATGATGATACGAATCTACTCGGCAATCTGCCTAAGATTTCTTGATTAACAAATAAAAATATGTATTTCATCTCCAAGCCCAAGGGGACTTCTTATGGTTATGGATTCAAGTTTCCATAGATATGCATATCTACAGCTGTCGTGTTGTACGTCGAACGCGGCTTTGATGTTCTCATCCTGGGATCTGAAAAGATAACAGGTAGTTGTGATTATACGACGGATACTTGTGGCAAGAAGTACTTAGTTACTTGTTTTGAGCTCGTCCTCGTCTTCTAACTTGTGGGTGGCTTGTTTTTTTGCTTGTTCTGTTTCCTGTCAGGCATGGGAGACGTGTTCGAACTCGGACAACGGCCATTACCTGCTCTCGCGCGGACTTACGAAACGCGTATGCTCTTGTTGGATTGGATCTCGGCAGACGAGGAACAACGGCTAAAAAAAAGGCTTGATGGTAGTACTACTAGTACTATGATTTTTGCTGGCCGAAAAGAGAAAGACAAGTCAGCTCCAGCAGAGGACGTCGCAGAGATGAAGATTCATTCATCTGATCCGAGCAGTCAGAGGCCCGTAAAAGTTGTTGCACCTTCAACATCACAGATGAGGATGAGGAAGGGTGAAGTCGAGTCCCAAGATGAGCAGGAAGATGATGTTGATGCAGAGGAAGCTGATACTAACCAGGGGGGCCAGGTTCACGATGACGTATCAGAGATGAACAAACAAGTTGTGGTCAGGAGTCCTGTCTCCCGAAACCGTGCTAGCTTAGAAGAGACAAATAAAGCTTTGCAAGTTCTCGCATCTTTGCTACGCAACGGTCGTGTCGATGAAGACACAGCTGCAAATGAAGAAAAGGATGTAGCAGCTGCGCCACCTGCATTTGGAGGTCGTCCGAGAAGAACGCCTGCATTAGACCCGCTTAGCGAGGATCACGGCTACAATATCAAGAACTTCTTGAATCCTCGACGCCGACTTTTTTCCGCGGATATAGTGGCCCCGGGTATGCACGATCTCAACGAGGCGGAAAGCGGGACGATTGGTCACACGCCTAGTAGAGAGATGTCTTCTTCCGCCAGGAGTCCGAGTCCTAGTGCAGCTGCTTCCAGTTCGACAATTAGTCCCAGCACACCCGCATCGAAGCAACGATTAGTCCAGCTTCTTGCTCGTATGCAGCCAGGAGAGAGGCGGGTTTTGCTGCGGCTTGCGGAGCGGATCGAGCTTCAAGCAAAACTTCTGGTAGTAGTTTTGGCGATCGAAATTTTTTTGAAAGTAGTGCTATGCATTTCAAGCTGGAAGCTGACAAAAGCGGAAGCAGTCGGACGAAGGGATTTGTTCACCAGAAACCTAAGCCTAGGAGCAGGAGGTGCTCCTCAGGGATCGCATGTATGGCGGTGACTATAGAGAGAATTTTTTCTTTTTGTGGCCTCGAATGAAGATAGTTCTGCTTTTCAAGAGTTAATTAATTTCGTTTATTAAGTTTAAGTTGTTTCGTAAAAACTTGTAATGCCACAAGCGGCGCATGTGCACTTCGCTAATAAATACAGAAGTCGTTTTATCGCAACCTCCAACAACAAGGTGGACGTGAAAAGTCAAAGTCCTTCGTCGTGAGTCATTTGTTTCTCAAGAAGTCGCCAGGGAAGTCTGAGGCAGATTGCCGAATAGATTCACACCATCGGCAAGCTAGAACGGGATAAGCTCTTTTTTATACCTCTTTCATTTCGCTTTCCTCGTTCGTCAAGCGGAACACAGGGTAGTGCGCAGAACGGATTGCCGCCAGTGCCTCGCAACGCTCCGAGCATCAGACCCTTTCGCCCCTTTGAGGGTACCGGTTTCCGATTGTCAGATACCGAAGGCGATGTAGCAGACGTCGAAAGTGAAGTTGCACTGGTAAACGTGCGAGGAGCAGAAGAAGACAACAAGACGAGGAAAGACGTTCTTTCGGATCGTGTGCCTACAGGAGTGGGCGAGGATAGCAATATCGAATTGACGAAGGCACCACTAGCAGTCCATGACGGAGCAGCGGTTGTTGTCAGAGAGCAAGTGTGAGCTAGTTTCCGGTGAAACTCTCGAAGAAAACTCTAAGTGTGGATTTGTCTCCTGCAGGCATGGTTTGTGTACCTGCATTTCAGTACAGTGGCCCACTGTCCTTGATGATGGGACAAGGAAAGGGATGAATCGACTTGTTGTTCGACAGGAATGAAAAAATCAAAATGAAAATGCACACACGACCCTTCTAGTGTGGCCCACTCAGCATGCTGCTTCACTCAAAATTCAAATCTTGCATAATCTTGTTCCTCCAGCAGTGATCGTCCTGATGTTCAGTGGTGGAAATCCACTCCTTAACTTTTAACTTATTCTTACACAGACTATAACTACAATTTCACGATCTATTTTTCACAAAACTGTGTGAAGCGAAAAACACACAGCAAGCATCAGAATTAGCATTTGGAAACTACTTAACAAGAAGACCAACCAAATCTTCACATGCAGCAGGGCTGGTAAACGTAACTTTGTTGTGAATCAGAATCTTCTTTAGGTTCGTAAAGTCTAGATGAAAGAAGGTAGATTATCTGGAAGATGGAACAACACAGTTGAATTTCTTCGAGTGGCTGGATTTTCACTGGTCATGTCTGACATTGGTCTGTGGTCTTACACAGATGTTACGCAGAGCTGATTCAAATTTTAGCGTTTGCCTTTGTTTAGCCTAAGGAGGTTTCTTGATATTCTAGGGCTAAGAAGTTTCTTCTTTATGCTACTGCCTCATAAAGTTTGATCATAAAGGTTGATACACTAGTACTAGTTACGGCTGTTCATGCTCTGCTATCTGGATTCTTTGTGGAGTGAGCATCTAGATCTACATAAAGTGGGAGACCACGCAAGACATTTTCATTTCATATTGATACATACAGTTTGGAGGTTGTTATAGTTGTGCACAACATGCATAGTGTATCCCGATGGATAGCTATACTCTATTCGTATTTATTTTTCTATGAACACAAAGAATGCAGGGGTAGTTCAATTTTTTTGTTGCTGTCCGAGAAGATTTAGCCTACAGAGAACCGATACCGATTCTTGTTCGTTGCAGTGGGACTGCGTTCAACTGGCCTTCATCACTCAGTGGGAGTAACTCCTTCAGCGCCTCGTTCACGCATGACCCGCTTCTACTTGCTTCTCAATACACGGCAAGGGAACTACAAGCGTCCCGAACACACTACACCTTTCTTTCACACGACAGAACCAAGAACTAGACTACCCTTACTACGAAGAAGCCAATGCTATAGGTCTACTGCAAAAGAGCAAGTAGTTGCACTAGTGGACAGAAACAAAGAGCCACGACCGTAGCAGTTGCACGATAACGGAAGCTGTCTTGATCGAACCTCGTCATGTCATCGCCAGGCAACCACTCAGCAGGAGCTGCGTCGCAGCAAGCTGCTGGGCAGCCGCAGGACTCTGAGTCGTCACGAGCGAGCAGTGATGGAAACCCAGCAACCCCACGCTCTGTAAGTGCTGCGAGCTTGCGAACGGACCTGTGTACTACTGTTGCGCCACAATCAATTCGAAGCGCGTCTGTAGCTGACCGATTATTGCAGGAACACCTTTTGTCGTCCAGTGACGCTGGCGAGCGTCAATTCAATTTATCCCCAAGCGCTCCTTCGTCGTCCTGCTCTGTATTGGGGGCAACGTCATCAACGGCGCCAAGGAATGGACTAGGTCTTGTATCTCATCTTATGGTGATAGTTTGAGGGTAAAAATTGATTATCCATCGATTATGATTGAATCGTTTTTGGTGTTTGCATCCTTGCAGCAACTGCAGGTTCTAAAGCAGCCTCCAATTAAGAACAGTTAATGTTAAGTCTGGGCACCTTCCTGAATTACTAGTTCGTTATCGAGTTCGCGAAAATAAGTAGAGGTAGACCGAAAAAGAAATTTTTATTTGAATTTGGTCAAAAGGAATGTTCGAGAAATTCATAGTTACGACTGCAACAACTGCTTAATGCTTAAATATTTGAACAACATCCACCTCTGCGTCTTCTAAGTTATCAGATGAAAAGCTGCTTCCCGGCGAAGCTGTACCAGGTGGTGTTCCTGCTACCTCTTCGTCCAGTAATATGATTGGACGATTGCTTTCGCGCGTCGCCCGCGAGGTGGACCATGGGCGACCGCCACCAAGTGAGCATGACGACGGACGCGTTTCCACCGCGCACAGCTTCACGTCGCTTATGTTTGACGCAAGCGGGAGTGAACGCATGCAAGAGTCTCCACCGTTTTTGAGAGGTAATAGGGGCATCGGCGATGATGAGGCAGATCAAAAAATAAGAGGCGCTGGTGGACGAGGAGGAGCGTCTTCTAGTTCGACGAGCGGGCCCTCGAAGGCAGCGACTAATACTCTAGGAGGCCTGGGAGTCGGTCACGGCCTTGTCCTCCGCAACGGACGATCCTCAGTCGGATGTGGGGTTCTTGGTGAGCAGGAGGACGCTTCGATATTGCCACCTCACGTCGCAGGTGGCGGCCACGACGACACGTCGGTCAATGATCCGGGAGTCGGACACCAGCACAACCGGGATCGAGGTTCAGATGCGGAGAGTTTGCACCGGGAACTAGACATGCTACGGAAAAGCAATGACAACATATCGTGGTCCTTTCCGAGTGGCTCTCCCCGCGCACTTCCGTCGAATTTTCTGTCTCCGCGTGCGGCAACCGGCGGACATCACAGTGCCGCACTGGAAAGTTGGCAACTTACGCATGCGGCCGAAGACACGAGCAACCTCCTAGCAGCAGCCGGGGTAGTTGGAGTAGA
Organism: Amoebophrya sp. A25; assembly: GCA_905178165.1. NCBI lineage: Eukaryota > Dinophyceae > Syndiniales > Amoebophryaceae > Amoebophrya > Amoebophrya sp. A25. The sequence goes on along the minus strand of CAJINU010000023.1, from coordinate 823,519 downwards.
TGCTCCAGGAGCGGTTGGAGGCGGACCCGGTGACCGCGTTGAGGTCGTGGACTACAACGAGAGTAGCCCAGGCAGCCAGCGACGTGGTCCTGCTTCGGACCGGAGAAGGTCCTCGCAGGGAAGAAGTTACTCTTCGACCGTGACCGTGGGTGGCATGCTTGGGCCGGGTGTTGGGTCGCCAGCGGTGTCCCCACTTGCAGGTGGAGCCGCAGGCGTCTCATCTCTAGTACACCACCCAGAGGACAACATGGTCCTAGGCGGAGATAGCAGTTCTTTTCACGTCGGAAACGCAGGAGGGGCTGCGACGTCTCCAGGTGGAATGGCAGTAGCAAATTTCGGCGGCACAAGGACGCCTCCCAGTGGCGGGGCGCTCGCAGGAACACTAGATCATGCCACGTCCTCGTCAGCTGGAGTTGTGAGTCCTGACAGCAGTGGACCACCGATCGGACAGCCGCTTCTAGAAGGTGGAGGTTCATCTTCGGTCGGCACAAATGTTGACGCGGCTGGGACGAGCGTCCTGCCACCGCCGTTGACATCTCACCTGCCCATCGCACGCATAGAAGACGACGAGAGCTCGCCCCGCAGCACTGGCGCCGCAAGCGGCGGCACGCGGGCGGGTCGGGTCGACGAAGATCTGATGATGGAAATGCCACTGGAAGAAAGCGAACATATGTTAGATGGTACGACAAATTCAAATGGAGGTACAACCGGAGGACGTGGGCTCACTGCAGGAGGCCTCCAGCAAATCAGTGATCGTAGAATGAATGACGTCGTGGACCATCTCCAGAATAGTAGACCCGGCTCCCCCAACAACATGAATGTTCCTACTTCCATTCAACGACCTGCGATGGAGCTGGATAATCAACATGGAGTTGTGGAGAATCAGATCATATCTGCTGCTAGTCGAAGTGGGCAACATGATCCCGGAGTGGATGATGCGGGTGTTGCATCCTCCACCTCAAGTGCCGGCGCTGCAAGACTGCCTGCCTCTGACGCGGACGAGTTGGAAGCTGAGCTTGCGCTCTTTCGTGGTGGAATTCACGGCAATGACTCATCCGGTGGAGGTGGAGGTGAGAGTCGCCTTTTCTCGCCAGGCGCAGGAGGAACCAGGGCTCCTGGTGCATGCATACCTCCAGGAGACCCCAGGACCGTTCACCAGCGTCCTCTCCCAGGAGACGGTGGTGCGACGTCTTGCTTCGTGACGGGCGCGGCCGCGGCCGGTCACATGAACAAATTGTTAGCGGGTGGTGCGGGCACTAGGGAGATGACAATGGGAAGCGGCAAGCGGAGGCGGAGTGTAGAAGTGCGCTCGAACGCCGCAGCGAGCAATGTGAGCACGACGAAAAGCCCTCTGTTGCGAGAACTAGATGCGATGATCTTGAGTAGCGACCGCGAAAATTCCTGGAGGCAATCGGCACCACCGCAGGTGTCTCCTTTCCAGATGTTGGGCAGTGCCAAGGGGAACATTCACGAGCTCGACACCGGAAGTGTGGCTGGCAGTCTGAGCATGGGCTGCTCCGCAGCGCAGCTGCAAGCACAGTTAGATGCGCAGAACGCCGCGCAGCAGCCAGAAGCCTTCGTGCGCGCTTTACGAGAGAAACTAGGACTCGAAACCGTCTTCGCGAAATCGTCGAACACCTATACCACCTCTCTGAGCAACCTGCGCAAGTGCTGGGACACACGCAAGGCCCTACAGGAATTTCTAGCCAGTGAGCGCGCCCGTGGTGTCGGAGCTGGCCATTCTTCGGATTTGAGTGCGCATGCGAACGCAGAGTGCGCACTCCAATTTGCGCAAGCAGGAGCATCTACTACAACTGGCGCCGAACTTTCCTCTGCGGCCGCACCAGGCGCTAGCAGTAGTTCGACTTCCGCTGGAGCGCCAGAGAGCAGACTCCTGCTTGAGGAGCACGGAGGCGGCGGTGCTTCTACCGCATTCGGAGGTGCTGGTGAAGCTTCCTTCGCAGCTCGTCCTCCGCAGATTGGGAAGGTAATCGTGGGTGACACGGTGAACCTGGACGCCACACCAGAGGAGCGACGGGCATTTTTGGCCAAGCTTCGCGCGGAGCTGGGTGCTTCCGATGCAGTAGAACGAGGAGCTGGCGCGGCCGCGAGTGCGAGTCCGTCTTCGTCTACCTCCTTGTCGACAGCAGCAAGGTTAAAACGGGAGGACCCAGAGGACAGCGAGAGCGGCTCTTCCGAGGAAGACGACGATGACGAGAGCGATGAAGACGGAACCGGAGGCAACCGTGAGAACTACGACACAAGCGAAAATGAGACACCAAGAGGGACCAGTACGACCTTACATCCTGTTCCTGAAAGCGGAGAGCCAACATCCGGAGGTGGAGACGCCGCTGCCGGATCTTCCTCGACAGGCGCACAGCATCCTCTGGCCGCCAGCGTCGGAGCTTTGACCACGATGCAACGGGACCATAACTTGATGCGTATCGACCTTCAACAGCAGCAGCAACAACAACTAGCAAAGTGGCGTCGCATCCAGATTCACCAGGTGCCCTTTCTAGTGCGGCTCGTGGGAGCTGGGACCCTGGACGGCATCGAAGGCATCGCACTCTGTGCCGGATTTTTCTCGAAGCACCGGTACCTAACCGATGCGATGGCAGATATGGAGTTGGCGCAACGGTTGGCGCAAGTTGACGGTGCGGCCCGCAACTTCGCGTTGCTGATCCTCCGAAGCGGTCGGTTTTCAGGTGCCATTTTCTCCGCGGTCGATGGCCGCTTGCTGCTGCACAAAAACTTCCGTCGGTACACAGTGCGGGCCAAGCAGGGTGGCGGACAGAGCGCCAAGGACAATACCGGAAAGAGCATCAAATCTGCGGGATCGCAGCTGCGTCGCTACGGGGAACAGCAGCTAGAAAACAGCATGAGAACGCTTTTTCAGTCGTGGCGCGGCGACTTGCGGTTGTGCGGTGGCGATATTTTTTTGTCTGGAGGTCACGACCAAATATCGACCTTAGTCAAGTGTCTGCAGCCCGTGGTCGGCAGCACAAGTGATGGCAGCGCTCCACTCGAATACAAGAAGCTCCCGATCATGGTGAACAAGCCAGCACTGGCCGAAATTGAGGCCTTAGCACTCCAGTTGAGGACGGTCCATATTTTCAGGCAAGGTGACTTATGGAAACTCCTGCAAGGCTCGGGAGGCGCTAGTGGTAGTCCTGCGAATCTTCAGCAGGGTGCGGGAGCAGGTGGGGTAAACTTGTCATCAGGAGCGCTGGGTGGAAGCAAAGCGAGAGATGGAGGAGACAACAACAATGCGGGTTCATCGAAGAGAAAAAAAGTGAACGTGGAAGAGGCCAAACCAGCACCAGCACCAGAGTATCACTCCGACGATGACCGGGAATTCTCAGCATTGCATCGTGCTGCTCGAGATGGCAATGCGGTTGAAGTCGAACGATTGCTTACTGCGTACTGTGAGAAACAGAAAGCGAATCCACCAGGGCAGAGGAGAAAGAGTCTACTTGATGAACCTACTAGTGGGGATGCAGATGTACCTACTTCAGAAGCGATCGGAGCAAATGCCTTCTCCATGAGCCCAGCTGGTGAGGATTCCACTGTTTTCGCGCCTGATGCTAGAACCGCTAAAGATCGACGCGAAGCAAAGCTGGAAAAAGAGGAACTCACTAGTTCAGCAGAAGCTGCAAATGGAAAGATGCTAGGCCGCGGGCAACAGGCTGGTACCAGCGCCGTGTCGCAGCAGTTGCAAACAGGAAGAACCCATCAGCAACAACTTTCAGCAGGAGCGCCGTGTCCTGGTGGAGTCGATCAAGAGCACGATAAACAAGACGAAATGCAGCGCAATCACGTCGCCAATATTGATGAAGATGGGGACGTAATTTCGCCAGATCGCTTCCAAGAAGACTCGGCTCCCTCTCCGTCCTTCAAACGAGGCAGCCAAGGGTTGTCCGGCCCACACCAGAACGTCGTCCCCAATCGCTCTTGGGACCTAGAATCGAATTGGTCAGCTAATGCAGCAGCAGGCGGGTCGGACACTACGGAGATCCGACAGGAGTATCGCCACAATTACACCATAAGCACTGGAGGTGCAGGAGGATTGCTTAGTTCGACTCCGAATCAAAACAACCGTATTGGAGGTGGCACCAGTAGTTATCTTCAGGCCTCGCCTATGGCTGGGTTGCCTGGAGGTCGTAGTGGAGGGCTCTTTGGACATCTTGGCGCTTCAGGCAGTAGCGGACGTCGATTCTCGAATTTTTCGAGCGGTGGAGGGAGACAACATGGCATGCTTGGTGCGTTCGGGATTGGTTTGCGAACGGAGCTGCCGCCTCTCGAGGAAGCTGGTATACTTATAACTACCTACATTTTTGGTGAACAAATTTTTTAGTTTTAGACACGAGGAGAAGGACACGAAAAGGACACTCATAAGCTTCGTTGGTTGGATGAGGCGGTTACACTAGTATTCTTTTCATCTCAGAATCCTGTCCAAATCAAAAATCTTCCAGGTCCCGTTCGTCACCAGCACGATTTGATTGCGTCGCTGAACGAGGAGAACAATGCGATTCCAGTCGTAACCGAGGGCAATCAGCTCGTTGCAATGAAAAAGACTGTAGAGCGAATTCGGCAGAAATGCAGCATCCTTGGACGCGACGATAATATGGATTCCGCGTCCGGATTTGATGTGGCGCAGGACATTGACGAAGTAGTGGGAGAAGACATCTTAGAGGCCTCGGATTTGAACCAGCAGCATGCGTCGAATCAGGATGATGAGCAAAATGGCCTTGCAGAGGCAACAGCAGCGGTGGAAGCTATGAGAACAGCGGTTTCGGACGATGAGCAGGTGGAAGAAGACTTGATAAATGTTGAAGATAATGCGCCGAGCCTACGCGGCGCTGTGGGCCATTCGCCAGTCGATGAGGAACTGGTGTCGCCAACGTCAAAACAAGGAACAGCGTCGAGCGCAGGAGGCGCAAAGAGGACTCAAAGCGATCACGAGTCTGACGGACCTATGTTGAGACCTCCCTCAACATTTGGTGGAGCAGCTGGTGCGCGAGCTGCTGGGTTTGATCTCAACAACGTTACAGATCCCAACGACAGCCACAGTCAGCATCTTGCTCCTGCAACATCTTCTTCGAGACCTAGAGCTGGCGCAGGCGCAAGTAAAGCCGGAGAGGCACAACCAAGCCAGCGACTTTTTTCGTCTGCCTCAGGCCATCAAGGTCCGACCGACGAGGAGCAAGATCTCGTCGCAGCAAGGGACGGGAAAGGCCGTGTGCCGTACTATCTTGCAGCAAATCAGAAGGTTCGCGAAGCCTTTCGTAGGGTCCGAGGCAAATTTCCAGATGCTTTTGATTGGGACGCGGGACAGGTAATATGATTTTGAACTGTGATCGATGTTGACGCTGTCTCATGATAGTGAAATAATTAAATCATCGCTTCATTTGCGTTTCCTATGTAGTTCCAGTATTCGAAAGGATGGGAGATTCCACTTCCGAAGGGTCCTTCTGTTTTCTTTGATATTCCATGTTGTCCTACTAGGTTCCACCGGGTATTACTGACGACAGCGAGGCTGCCAAGAAGGCAAAAGAGAAGGAGAAACGGCAGCGACAGAAAGCGAAAGCCAAGGAGAATAAGGGTAAAAAGAAGGAGGAGGAGCTAAAAAAGCAGGAGGAAGCAGCGAAGAAAGCAAAAGAGGAAGCGGAACTGCTAAAGGGTCCTCCCTGTGCTAATTGTAGCACGAATTGTGGCACGAATCGCTCAAAATGGTTCCGGAGATTAGAATATATCTACTGCTCAAGCGATTGCGTCAAAGCACATCAGCGGAAGCTTGCTGCAGATGCAGCGGCCAAGCGATTCGCTAAATAACTTGGACTGTATTTTATATGCACTCAGGACGCACAACCGCATGAGTACGTCGTACGCTAAATAAGCCGTCGTCGTATAATGCGTTTTTTTTCCTGAGGTTTACGAAGTCCAATTACAGTATGCTGATATGATTGCTGACCAGGCATAGTGGCGACTTGCTGCCCCTGCCCTTCAGTAAGCTTGTGACCTGTACTCGGTGGTTTCCCCGTTGAAGGGAGAAGGGAGACGCCTATGTCCTGTAAACTTTTATATAGTGCCTGCTTCCACCACCTGCTCCACGGGACTCGTTTTTCAGAGATGAGCTTTGGAGCCATACACCATTATAATATGAGGTTTCCTACACCTTCCGCTCACGTTTCTACGTATGTATTCTTAGCGGCCGGTCAAAATCAATATTTATCGGAGGCGGCGCGGCGCAGCTGCTCGTGTTTTCTAGCGCTAGTTTTTGAATTCATTGCGGATACCGACATAATCAAAGACGGCATTCGATCCCATAGGTCACTGATGCGATAGCGAGGTATCGTCGGAACTTATCGTTGTGATCACTATTTCGTGCAACATTTAGTGGGATTAACAAGACTTTGACTTTCTCATCCAATTTGATGCAAAACCAGAGGCATGAAGATGAGCGGAGACGCGGAGTGATGGAATTTTCTTTTCTCGATGACAGCAGTAACATCTTATCAGTACAACTAAAACCACAGGCACAGAGACTCGATTCTTGATCCAAGGAGTACAAGAATCACGTGATCGAGGCGCCCAACCGTCGAAAGAAAACCATTCATGATGATCCAACAGAGACTTCATGTCGATGCCCCATGATCATAGGAACCTTATATATTCTATGTGCATCGTTTTCATGAATAACATAGATAGGAGCCCAACCACCTCGTCACACCATGAAAAAAATCCAATTCCAGTAGCAGTAGTTGGACTGAGATGTCTCCACAAACCGATTTCGATCACTGATGAAGTAGTGGACGACGGATCATCTCCCGAAATTTTCCACGTCGTGGGAGAAGGTTTGCCACTTCTCCACAGTGGTAAGCGTAGCTCTACAACAAACACAATGAAGTGTTCCGAGTGGCCCCGTTCACTCATGTCTCGGTTCCTAAAAAATCAAAAGATCGTAGAAGGATCCTGAACTGCTCAGAACCAATCAAAGCAGTGGGGACGAGCCATAATATTAAGATCCGTTCAGAAGCAGCTCCTACAAAGACAGTGCGAAAGCTAAGGTCACCTGGCGTGGTTGCCTCATGGTATAGATGAAGCGCGGTCGTCGATCTTCAAATGAACTCGACCTTCAAGTGTAACGCGTTCCTCCTCGGACGAGAACCAATCTCAGAAAATCCAAGCAAAGATCCAGTCTAAAATCCGAAAATGGTGGTTCCAATAGAGTGTTGGCATCTGTGGCAACATAGAAGATCTTTTCTGAAGATCCAAAGTCGACATTTCCCATGATCTAGCAGCTTTTAGCGACGAGCCAAAGCCGCCCGATCTCTAATAATTGTAGTTGTTGTTTCCGCCAACTCGTGCCTCTACTGCAAGTTAAATGACAATGCAAAAGCAACCGAAGGTCCCTCGTAGTAGTCCCAAATTCGTGGCCGTTCTCCTTCATATCCCACTTCTTTCAACAACAATCTAAAACTCCGAGTACAAAAATTCCAAACTCCAACAACTGCACAGGGAAACTATTAGAAGCAGTATGTAGCTCCGTAAGAGTCTAAACAATAGACAAATCTTACAACTACACACTAGTCTTCTTGAATCTCAGATTCGACACGTAAGTCTCACCAAAAATGGCCGCTGAAAGGAAGTTCGAAGACATCTCCAAGATGTTGGTGTGCCGCACCCATCTTGGAACATTGAACGTGGATCACCGCATGAAGCGTTACATCTTCCGCCGCACTCCGGACGGCATCCACCTTCTGGACCTCGGAAAGACCTGGGAAAAGATCATGGTCGCCGCTCGTGTCATCGTCGCCATCGAGAACCCGGAAGACATCATGGTCATCTCCCAGCGTCCGTATGGTACATACGAGCTACTAGTTTAGTTTTTTTAGTTATTTAGAACTACAGTGTATTGCGTCATCTTTAGAAGACGGGATATTACCGTGATCAAGGATTTGAAATTGCATTTGAAGCGGTTGGACATGCTCCGATTTAGAAGACCCATATATTTCTCTCACTTAGACTTCTTAGTTACCACCTTCAAGAATCTTACCGCGGAAATGTTCCGATGTAAACCTTTTTACCCCAATCTTCAACCTTTCCTCGCCCAAACGAACCGATCTCCAAAATTTCAGGTTCCCGTGCTGTGTTGAAGTTCTCTCAGCACGTCGGTTCCGTGCCGCACCCGGGTCGCTGGACCCCAGGTACACTTACGAACTACATCACCAAGAAGTTCGCTGAGCCGCGTTTGATGATCGTGACGGATCCCCGTACCGATTCCCAGGCCGTTAAGGAAGCCGCCTACGCAAACATTCCGGTACATTTAGCATTCTTTTAGTCTTGCACTTAGAGCTTCCGGGTTGAATGTAGGATATCAGAATTCAGAGGAGGACATGCCTTCAAAATCTACTGTCGTTGCGATGATATTAGTTCTGTAGAGAATTATGCTTCCTTCAGAAATCGAGGCGCGTCTGATTCATTTCTAAAGAAATGTGGATCAAAAACCTGAAATATCCTACGGCCACCTCCTAAACTGCCACCGCACATCGCATCATAGTCGTTGAGCATCATCCTCCACATCACAGGTCATTGCCCTCTGCGATACCGATTCTCCTCTTGAGCACATCGATTTGGCTATTCCGTGCAACAACAAGGGTAAGGAGTCCATCGCTTTGATCTTCTACTTGCTCGCTCGTGAAGTCTTGTACCTGCGCAAGGGCGCTTTGGACCGCTCCCAGCCGTGGGAAGTCATGGTTGATTCCTTCTTCTGGCGTGACCCGGATGAGCAGCAAGAGCAGGCCGATGCCGAGGGCAAGTGGGAGGACGCCAACGCCACTGCCGGCAACACGGAAGCCGCTGCCCCGACTCAGTGGACCGAGGACTGGGAAGCCGCCGAAGATGGTGGCAACTGGGCTGCTGCCGGAGCCGGCGCTGCCGAGGGCTGGTAAATGCACACAGTCTTCTCCTTCGAGGAGGGAAAAGAAGTTGGGCAGAAGCACCTGAGGATAAGTAGGAGATCGAACGGGTGAGGCGATTGTTCTTCGGAGCTTGAATTTCGATTTCCAAGCAGAAGCAGCGGCGATTTAGACAAAGCATTGGGGAGACTTGCCTATTCGCGGAAAAGATCTGTCCTTCTTCAAAAAGATGAAAAACAGCTTGCATGAAGCACCATCGGCGTTTCTTGCAGGCAAAAACCTAAAAAAATCTCCGTGTGCTTGGAGGAGAACGCATGGAGCCTGCGAGACAGAATTCGAGAGGAGAAGATATCTGCCTTGTTGGGACCTCATTTGGTGGGAAGAAAAGCTAGTCTTAGCTTTGTGGCGCAAAGGCTGTTGCTGGGTAGCGGCCACTATTCCTAGTAGCAGCGTCCAAGTCGCCACGCTACGGAGTTCTGTTCCACTTCCATTGCTCTACATGAACAATAACGTAAATGAACTCAATAACGTAGCATGACCAAACTTACGTGAAGATGAGATGAGATAAAAAGTGAAGCACAATGGCAGGACTACTTAGTCCTGCTATGTGCGAGGACTTGTGGAGGCTGCGTTGGTTTTTGGAAGGCGTGTTCAGTGATCAAGCCTTTAGGTAGGGAGTGTTTCCCAATTCCAAATACAAACCGAAGATGAAACCGGAGAGATTCGAGAGAGCGTTGTTGTTTGTATCTCAGTAGCAGAACTTTTCCGATCATGTAATACGCAACCCTACTACAAATGTTTGCACGATTCTGATTGAAACGTTCCACGTTCCAGGGTCCTGAGCCTGACCAATCGGAAACCCTAAAACCGCGACTCAGGGACGAAAAACCAACATACACATTGGTCTTTGATGTTTTTAGGCTGACTCAAATGGTGCACGTCAAAAACCGAAACAGTATCCGCCATGTGAAGACTGAGAAGATGGATACTTGAGTACTTACCTGATTATTCGATTCGAATTCAGAGAAAGCCTAGCGTCTCATTGCCGCTGTTTCATATACCCCATTTATACGACGCCTGTGTAGGTCTTTTTGGATTGCAGATCGTAGTGGCTCATCAGGCTTCGCGCGAGAACCTCTCAAGACCTAGTATTTCGGGAAGATGTTGCTAATATATTCCACATGCCTCATCTTTGCGAGGCGCGTGCTCGCAATGCACGGACGCGAGGGATCCCTCGACGGGGGCCGCATTTTTTCAGCGGATGAACTACCCCTGAGACGACCTCATCCAACAGGAGTGGTAGTCTTCACCCCAGGCGTGTCTACAGAAGCGGGCATGATGGGGCATTCGCGGTTTTCCGAGAGTACAGCAGTCGAGCAGAATTCGGACTCGATCGCATGTCCTCCAGAGAGTGGTGGCAGTGTGGGAAGCAGTGGTGCAGCCGGAGGATGTGGCGCGAAAGCTACTGCGAGGACGAGCATTGGGTCGCAGTCGTCTGCATCTGCGCAACAAGAGCTACAGGCGGCTACTACCGGCGCGTCTTCTCCTCCGAGCCCAACGTCGCTGATATCTCAGTCGACGACATCTTCGCATTCCCTAGGCGACGGCGGTTTCTCTCCTGGAGCAATGACTTCGTTTCTGGAACTTTCCCCGTCCGCTGGAAAGTTGTCTTTGAGCCAGATGGGCAACATCGCGTTTTCTGTGGCCTCGTCAGCAGCATCGCATACGGCTTCGGGTCGAGCCAATGTTAAGGCTCCTTTCAATAAGAATGCAGATTCTTATTTTCCTTCCCCAGAGAGAGACAGAATGCATGTTCTTTTCCTTCCCCTCAGAGAGACTACAGGTAAAAGAAAGAGTGCCAGTTCGTTCGTGGACCCTTAGACTGTAAGTTATCGCGCCTCGTCACCTCTTTTTTGGAATCTGACAAGGCTAGCATGAGTTTATAGAACCAGGAAGTACGATTATTTTGAGCACCTCTTCTAACATTACGGAGTGCAAGCGTTGTCGTCCGAATTTCAGCGTCTGCCCCGAAAATTGGGAGCACCGCCAGGATCAGAAGTGCTACCCGCCTGCTGGCTATTCTGGGTATTGTGGACCGTTTTCGCTCACCGAGCGCGACGATGTCGAGAAAGAGGAAGCGGAAGTCTTTTATGGTTGTGAGTGTGACGAACAAGATATTCATGATATTTCTCGACTGGTTTACATTTACCTTTACTTGTAGCAATTGCAGATGCAGAAGCAGTTCTTGATTCCCACCAGGACTAGAATTTCATGATTTAGCACCTCCAACTCCGCGTCCCACAACATCTTCTTGAAACATCGGTCACAAACAGAAATTCTCCAACTTCCACCTCCTGACATCTAGAAAAGGCATAATTTTCGTCTTTCATTCCTCCTGTCGGATGTGCTTCCCTTGTGCAACGCGCAGATAAGCCAGCTATTCGAGATGAATGCGAGATGATACTACAGAAGTCAAACCACGGGATTCGTCGCTTTTCCATCTTTTCGACGAGCCCTTAGCGGAACCAACAGACGGAATGATCATGACCGAGATGAGTAGAGGTTGAATACGGTTACGATACGACATACACATGAGTCAGTTGCAGCGGAGCGAGCAGGTTGCAGTTTGGAGATGATCTAGAAAAAATGAACAGATGAATGTATAAGATGAACAAGATCAAGGTGCTGCTGTTTTTTGTAACAAACGAACTACAGATTGGGTAACGTCATGTTGGATTTGGCGCAGATCGAGTCGTAAACTAAGGTGATACTTAGTCATACTGGATATGCTGACATCAAGAAGTTAGTTTTTGATCTTGTTCTTGCATGCAATGCAGCGAGTAATGCGCAGTATAATACATAGATGGTCAGTTGCAAAAATCTACTTATCTACCACAGTAATCATGTCTTTTTTGTACTAGCATAATTGAAGTGGGTAGGAGGAAGAATGAGTCGTGATTTTCAAGACCGGGAGTAAAAGAATGTAAATGATTGTTTTTGCAGAGAAGTGTAGTTGTCTATTATTTTTTCGAAAGCAAAAGAGATAAGGCTTAAGCATGAGCATCCCCATCAGTAGAAGATTGTGTGATGCGGATGGAAAAACCGACCACGACAAAACAGAAACGGCGAGACGATATCGGAGATGAAGAAGGGCATTGGTTGTACTTGCAGAGTGTGCATTTCATGCCTGTTGATGATGTTGCAAAAGGTGCTCCCCAACGAAAGATCGAGATTGGTTGTAGCAAGATAGCGACAAATTCATTGGGTCGAATATCGGTAAAAACAAAAAATGACCAACATGGAATTGGAATCTTCTCCGAGAATATTGCTTTCAACATAGTCATCAAGTTCAAGCACTTTCTAAGGAGGAAATAAGTACTTGATAATGTAGATTACACCTCCTTTCCCGAACCCAGCTCCGATGAAAATGTGCTCCACGGTGCACTCGCCACGGACGGGCTGGTACAAGATGCAAGTACTTTCGTACTCGCTTCTTCTTGGTGCGTCGAGTGGGATAATGGCAAGCAGCGTTCCGAAATTGTTTTTCGGCGACTCCGAAGAAGGCGTGCCAGTTCCTCGAGAAGTTCTACCGCCAGGCACGGGTCCTGTAAGCGAATCCTTGCTGGGATACTCTGCTCATGTTATGCTTGATCATCTTTTTGTTCGCAATTGTCCTGGGTACTCGCTCAGATGAGGAATTGCAGCAGGTAGTACTACTTTGATGAATTTATTTTTGACAACTCCTCGTCCTCGAATTATATCTGAATGGCACTAGTTCTAGTATCATTCTTCATCCTCTAATATGAACGGTATTCGTTTGTTGGAAGGCGGAACCCACGTAGCGATGCCTCACGAGAGCGATCAGCCGCTTCACGGAATCCAAGTGCAACGAATGCCTGGGACCCGTGGACCGCTGAAGAACGCGAGTTGCAGAGGGAGACGCTCGTGACAGATATCCCTTCAGGCGTTTTGATGCCGGATGCTTCGTGGTCTTCGTTCTAGCATGAGCACAACGTCCGGTGCTTCATCTAGTACTACATCATCCACCACTGGCGCGTCTACTGCGACCGTTCTTTCTCTCCGAGCACCGCCGCCTTATCGGAGATTGCTCGCGCAAAAGGAGGCGAACGGCTCGAGGCGCTTTACATTTCGGCGGTTCAGTTCTTCGAGCAGCTGGTGGAAACGCGGATCGAATCACCACTCAAATTTTTTGTGTCCACCAGTTCTTCGAGCAGCTGGTAGACACGCGGATCGAATCACTACTCAAATCGCCGAGCTTCGCGCCCTCCTCGAGGCAGAGACGTCGCTCCTCCTGCAGGCAGTGGGGCAGTACTACGGAAGCAGCGCAACCAAGACGAAGACCAACAGCGTGTCGGACAGCAGCAAGCCTCAGGGTGTGCTCTACTCTCTGCGCGGGTGCTACCACTTCGAGGCACACCCCCACCTGCGAATCCGAGGTTCCGAGGTACACATCCCGCTGGAGACGCCGCTCTTCGTTGCGACGATGGTCAGTCCGGCGCACCTGGGCAGCAGCAGTGCTAACCAGGGTTACGCACGCTTTCGCTGGAATGCAGCCCTGCAGCAAGTGGAACTGTACTCGATGTGGGTCGTCGATTTCAACTTCCAGTCGGCGCCACCCACGATGCACGCACCGGGTCTCGCAGCCGCAACGAGCGGAGGAAGCAGCTTGGCAGCGCCTTACACCTCGTCTGCCTCCTACAATTAAAGCTCCAACAAGAAATCCATCTTCACAGGCATCTTTGTCCTCCCGTTTTCCCGTTTTCCTTAGAGGAACGAAAAGGAGACCCAAGATGCTGCGGAGGATGGATGTCTCTTCGATATTTCATCTAATAGACCGACCTATTTGGAAGTGCTGCCGTTACGGCGGTCTCCACACGTCCGCAGACCTCGCCGCACTACGCAAAGCTGGTTGTGGGAAGCGCAGACGGATTCGGGAACCCGTGTGTATTTCTAACCACATTTGGAAGCGCACACGGAGTCACTCACGGCAGATCCACGCTCCCAGGGCTCGGCGACAGAACCTCGCGGTCTCTTCGAGCTGGTGCAGCGACGTAGTCTTCTCCCACCCGACCTCGACGAAGTGTGGCGTTTGGACGTGTCCTCTTCATCTTCTTCGGAGAACAGGGACACCTACTTTTGTGATCCTTCAGAGAACAACTCTGACCAAAGGAAGAATTTTTCTAGACTGTTGGTGTCCTGAGACGTATCTATAATTCGCTGTTTCTAATTTCCGTATCAGGGATGCACGCATGACATGAAAAAAGAACATGGAAACAGGATGCGCCCGAAGGTCATGGATTTTTTCTCTTTCTTAGTTCTAAACTTGATGCTGCTTCGTGCAGAGCGAGATGTGAAATTCCTTGAAGAACAGGGGATGGAGTCGTTTTCTCTCCTAGACCGCACCAATGGACGAAACTATTATCCTTTGTGCATACCACCTACAGACCCTTGTTAACTTTTTCTTCATCAAGCAGACTGCATTTTTGACCCAATAACATCAACATGCAACCAAGACGTGAGTAGCTATCTTCTGAAGAACAATAGAAGACTTTTAAGATGAAGAGAAATACGCTGTAGAAGTCGCACAGGAAATGAGCCGCTTTGTCTGGGGAGTGAGGAACTACGAAGATCCCCACATGCTCTCCGTGTACAAAATGATGCTCCTTCCACCAGGAGTGACAGGCGGAATTAAACAGGATATTAAGGCTTCCCCTAATCCATTTCTGGAAGCATCCCCTAACCGTAACCGTAGGTATGCCTCCCACTACAAGGGAGATATTGACGCATATGCGTCCGGGATTTCTTCCAGGATGAATTGGAGGGAGCTCTAATGATATCCTGAACCTACTATTGTTGCCCTACGTCTTCACCACAGCGTTGTTGGCGATCCTAGGTGGCCTCATCATGGAAGTCTACATCGGACGTGTTTTCGTCAAAATGGCCAACAAGTTATGGCAAGCTGCATTATTTTTTCTCTCACGCGGGTACTCCCGCCGTGTGATAATAAAAGGAAAGCAGTACTACAGTACTGCTTTACTTACCTTTATTATCTAAAAATCTAGTAGTAGTACTAGTAGTATCTTTGTAGGCCTAGGCTTCTTCTACGGAGGTGGTCACGATAGATGGCCAACTTATGAGCGGTACACACATTCACATCATGACGTCACGTCTTCATGTAGCTTTCCTAGTACACATCCAAGCTTGCCACAATAGTACAACTCAGCACAGCTGCGTTTATTGTTCTTTGATGTTTTTTGCTCTAAGGAGCAGGGACGCGTTTTGGCGATTTGGGCAGGTCGCTTTGGTCCCGGTCACAATTGGCGTATGTTGAAAAATCATGGAAACAAATGTAAATGTATGAGTTCTTTTCATATCTGGTTGTGATGATAGCGTCTTTTGCTATCCTTCTGCAAGAACCAGGATAGGGGATTCTGAAGAGAAAGCGTGCAGTGTTGCTGATGAGCCCTGAAGAGAGAGACCAGCGTGCAAACAGGAGCCCCAAAGAGAGACGCTCAGACACATCGTCTTACTACTACTTACAGCATTGATGTGAAACGAGAGGACCTCGTGATGATAGGATATGAAACTGTGCAAAGTTGTGAGCGACGATGAAATTGAATGAAAAGGAACTAGTGCTGGCCCTTTGGCCGAAGACTTTGAAATTGGAAATTGCTGATAGAGTGATGAAACAACAAGATTGAGAGTCATCTCACACAAATATGGCATGAAAGACAAGACGCGTAAGTGTCCAGAGAAAACGGGAAAAGAAAATTCGCATAAACAAGATGTTTTACGGCTTCTACTTCTTCAAAATGGTAGAGCACAGGCTCATAGATTGCCAGGGTGGAGCACTCACATGAATGAAAAAGAGAGTTTTACAGCTACGTGCTTCTTCAAAATGGTTACCGCGATGGAGGTACAACTACGGCTACTACTACTCGATCAGATACAACTTTCCAACAACAGCATCCTTTTGTTTTTGAAAATGCGAACCTCTTAGCGTTGAAAATTTATAACCCGTTAGCAAGCTGGTTCTTGAATAGTATGAATACTGCCCGTGGTGCGTGGTCGGCTTCGAGCGAAGGCTAGGGTGAACGTATGAATGAATATCCTAATCCAGTAGTGAAGGACTTCTAGTTCTTGTAGTAGAGTGCTCTACATCAACCGTAAGAGAAAATGATGTCACCCAGTACTTTCTTCGGGAGGATGCGATTGCTACTTTTTTCGGTAGTAGCTCACTTTCTGCTTGCAGAGATGGCTGCAGGAAGCGCAGTACCGAAGATGTTTTTCGGTGATACAGAAGAAGGAGTGCCTGTTCCGCGTGAGATATTAGCGCCAGGCAACGGCCCAGTAAGCGAGTCCTTGCTTCGATACTCCGCACATGTTATGTTGTAGCTTGGCATAACCATAATTCAAAATCAGATTTTTATTTTAGAAATCGAAATCCGTAGTTGAACTGTTCATCAAGATGAAAGTTATTTCGCCAGGTTGTAGCCTAAGTAGTCTTCTATTATATAGTGATGACGTTGCGTCTTTCTCTTTTTAATCTTTCTTACATGATCATTCATATTCAAGCTTAGATCAGCATCAGTTAGTACTGAATCGTCGAGACAGAGACTGAGACACTCACACGAGGACTGAGACATTCACACGAGGACTGCGACACTCACACGAGGACTGCGACACTCACACGAGGACTGAGACACTCACACGTGGACTGAGACATTCTCCACAGAGAGCTGCATTCTTCTAATGATAACGGTATCCGTTTAGTGGGAGGTGGAAGCCACGTTGCGCTGCCTTTCGAGAGCGACCAGCCCTTCCACGGAATCCAAGTGCAACGAAACTTCGATGGGTCTACGGAGTTACGCGCTACTGGTGTTGTGTATAATTGCAGTTGTCCTCTGTCGTGGTCCTACTCCTTCTCCTCATAAGTGAGCTTTTCGTCCTTCTATTTCTCAATCTCATTGATGCCTTTGTCGCTGCTGGCCTACTTACTGTAGTGGACGCAAATGTTCTACAACTCGAGTCATGTTGACATTGTCAGCTTATTTCTCAACCTCGTGATGATATAATGTTCAACCTCGTGAGATTATCTAATAGGAATTGCACACGTCGGGATGGCCTTGGGGCCGAATCCGATTTCACTTGCGTTCCCTCACGATTTGGTGGTAGATCGAGACCCAACGACAGAGCAAAGTGGCATCAATAAGGGTCTGAACCGCCAAAATCGGATTGGAGCAGTAGCTCGTGCTTCGGTCGTCAAGAGTCTCCCAAAAACAGGAACTACTGTTATGACTCCTTCACGAAATGCATGATGTTCATGTCTTTTGATTTTTACCATCTACTACAACATGCTTTCTATTTCTAGCTCGATTTCTAATTCTGCTGGTAACCACGCAACAGCAACAGCTCTTCTTATCTCTCGTCACGACACATCAGACGAACAATTGAGATAAGAAATAGAATAGACAATGAAGATATAATCTCCTACTCTACTACTTATTTTCACATCTTCACAATCACATATGTATCACCCAAAACGACTTATTTAAGACTCTAATGATGAAGGCTTCTACAAATTTGCTGATGCGTGGGAGACGTGGACAGCAGAGGAGAGGAGGCTGCAAAGAGAGACGCTCGTTACTTAAGGATAGTATCTATTACTCGAATACTCAAGTAACAAAAAACAATAACCGAGTATCTGAGAAGATTACTCTCTCCTCAAAATAGAAAGCAAGTAACAAAAAACAATAACCGAGTATCTGTATCTGAGAAGATTACTCTCTGGGATACTCGCTTTCGCTTACTTCGGTTTATCGAATACTTTACTATGTATGTAGCTTGAAGATGTACATTGCTTAGTAGTTGTAGTCAAAGAAAGCGGGCGTGAAAGCCTCTAGACAAGAACCTCTGGAAGCCTCTGAAATTAAGAGAGGGCTCCTCAGGGAACCACTCAACTAGTTCCACAAAAGATTTGAGTGATGATCACAGATCATACTCGGACCTACATCATTGAAAGGGAATTTAGCTGAACGTGAACTGGTACGTGCTAAATACCAATGCCAGATCAAGGGTCTGCCGCACCAGCTGCAAGTAGTACTAGAACTATTGGCGCGAACTCAAATACAACTGCCCTGCAGTTATGTTTAAGTATTCAGAAGTACGTACTACCTGCTCTAATGTACTGGCATCCCCGCTGGCGTTCTCATGTCGAGTTCTAGCTCGAATGGGGCCGCTCATGGGGACGCTCCTTTGAGGGAGATAGCTCGCGCGAAAGCGGGCGAACGCATGCGGTTGGAGGCGGTGTACAATTAAGGCTTCCTCTAGTTGTCAGTCCATCTCTATGGACTCTATGTTGGAGATCCCTAAAAAACCCTTTTGTATACCTTTTGCAACCTTTTGCATCCCAATGCAAGGGAGAGAGTCCTCGGGCATATGCTTTCGTGATTCCTACAGGAGTGAAGTCGCGCGGGAAGCTCTAAAGCAATTCGGCGGCAGAATTTTTCGAAAAGCTGGTGGACACAAGGATCGATTTGCCACTTACGGAGCAGTTGCGCGACTTTTTGAGTTCGCCGCAGGCCCAGTCCCAGGCGCTCACCGACCGCATCAGCCAACAGATTAAAGAGCTACGCGCGCTTCTTGAGGCCGAGACATCTTTGCTGCAGGCAGTGGGGCAGCACTACGGAAGCAATGCAACCAAGACAAACAGCGCCGGGGACAGCAGCAAGCCTCAGGGTGTGCTTTACTCTCTGCGCGGATGCTACCACTTCGAGGCGCACCCGGACGTGCGGATCCACGGTTCCGAAGTCCATGTTCCGCTAGAGACGCCGTTCTTCGTGGCCACGATGGTGAGTCCCGCGCACCTGCGCAGCAGCCGAGCCAACCAAGGGTACGCACGCTTTCGCTGGAATGCAGCCCTGCAGCAAGTCGAGCTCTATTCGGTGTGGGTCTTGGATTTCAACTTCCAGTCAGCCGCGCCGGCGACGCATGCGCCGGGTCTCGCGCAGGCCACGAATGGCGGGAACAACCTTGCTGCGCCTTACACGACGTCCGTCTCGTACAGTGACCTCTTCGGCAGCGCCGCCGTTTCGGCAGTGGCTGCTCGCCCACAGACATCGCCACACTACGCGAAGCTGGTTGTGGGGAGTGCAGACGGATTCGGCGACTTTGCGTGGTCCACGGTCGTATCCACGACCGATCCGCGCACACAGCGGTCGACGTCAGAACCTAACGGCCTATCCGAACTAGTGCAGCGGATCAATCTCCTCCCACCTGACCTCGAGGAAATGTGGCCCTCGGACGACATGCCCCAGTCAACGGCGGAAGAGCCTTATGCTATCATGTCGTTGATGTCTGAATGTGATCGTGATGAATGAGAATGAGGCAAATGAGAATGAGAATAATTAAGACAGACTTTAGTTGTGGCAAGATTCGGTGTAAGAGTCTATGAGTTCTTGTTTTCTAATTTCCGGCATACTTGTGTTCGATGAGTACGATGCAGCGAATCTACCGGCAGCTGCGCGCAGCCAATGTGAACGCAAAAAACCGGGATCTGATGATGCCAGGCGCGGCGAAGCCGACCAGTGCGGAGAAGCAGGGCCTTGCGCACCTTCTCGGCGACGTGTGGACGTGCGACAGGTATTTTACACGTTCGGACCTGGGCCCGGGCAGCAGTGGGGTGGATTGGACGGCGATGCTAGTTAGCACGCACGGCTACTATGAGGCTCCGTATTTCGCGAATGACGATCACGCGATTAACTATCGCATCCTGGGTCTAGGATTGTCCGGCTGGGCCGACTGGACCAAGCAGCTCGGCTTCGCCGAGTTTCAAAGCGGAAAAACGCAGAAAACCAATGCCGCTCTGATTACAGCGCCGGGTTCCCAGCCGCGGTGGAAACGAGATTTCGACGCATTTTTAGTGGAAGAGCGACAAGGCGCGACGTCACCCACTCAGCGCTCGGCACTGCAGCAGCAGGAGCGTGGAAACACGATCTTGGAGATTCGTATGCAGGATGACGTTTCCTGCGAAACGTTGTTGTTCGATGGTGCGCCACCACTGAAAGAGCGACCTGGCTGTGCAGCTGACCACCAGCAGTGCCTGCTCCTGGGCGACAGCGATGTGATGAACGCTCGACTTGCGGCGAACATCCTCGCATTCCCTAGTACCATCGGTTTCTACTCGCCAGCGGAGAAGTACCTTTGAGGCTTCGTTCCCCTCTACATTCTTGCAACCTTGAGAGAGAAGCTTCTTGAAACGTGAGAGAAGCATCTAGAGAGAGAAGCGCTGGGACATACTAGGTTGTCAACCTAGTAGAGAAGCATCTTGCAGCCTTTCGCTAAGCGGAAAGCACGCCAAAGATGCAATGTCGTAAGCGAGCTCTAATGGTTATAGATTCTGAATTGAGGTCCTGAATATAACACGTAATTTAATCGAATTAAGGTAAGCAACAAGCTCCTCTAATTCCTGGCCCTCGAGACGCTTCCAGGTGCGAACCAGAACCTGACGTCAGCGGATAACGCGGCGCTCATGTACGACTCTACGTCAATCCTACAAGTTGAAGGCGTCGGTTCCTTTGTTGGTTCTACCAATATTCACGCCTTTTTCGAGCGATCGAAGTTGCTCGAGAACACGTGGGTGCAGGACGTGCGCGCTTACACTGCGGACTCCTTCATGGACATTCTGCTGCACAAGTACCCGGACTGGGCTAACCCTCTTGCTCCGGTGACCAGTAGCAGTCGATTGCTAAAGTTAAGAGTGGGCTCTAAATGTTCCTGTTACCGTTAGTTTTTCCTTCCTTATAAAGAGGGGAAGGGGATCGATGGCATCACTACCCGGGTACGCTAACACCAAAATAGATCCTACCTCTAATAAGGCAAACGAAGCAATTCTATCCCTGCAGTGGGGTGGTCAAAGAAGAACGCATCAGCGCCGCCGACGGGGATGGCGCGCTCTTGACACCCGCTGCTGTCACGGCCGTGCAGGATATCCGTCTTATACCCGACACCGTGGCAGCGCAGGCTACTGCCCAGCGGCCAGATTGTGGAGCATCTGAGAAAGCTGCAATTGCCGCGGCGACGGTCGGAGCGCTACCTGCGTGCATGCGCGAGATTTCCAGTGGAGAGAACAGCACTTGCAGTGCAAATTGCACGCAAGTTCTGAACACGTTTTTTGGGCGCGTAGTGAACAGTGGCATGCTTCGTGCCTGCAGCGAGGTGGAAACGAGTTCCGGAGAGCCTTTTTTGGGGGCGCAAGCGGACGGCACCGGGTCGTTTCTACTGCACACCCTGCAGCTCGACGCCAGCGTGCTGCTACAACGCTGTGCCGACAGTTTAGTCCTGGACACTACGGAAATGAATGCAGTTTTCTCGCGCTCACCTGTTCTCAGTGGCACCAGTACTGGCGGTAGCGGGGGATCTTCTTCCGCTGGCGTCGAGGCGGGAGCGTCTGCGGTACAACTTGGAGGTCGAAGCTGTCCCAGTCCGGAGGAGTACTTTACGCGCGTTGGATGTAAGACGTGGAAGTGGAGTCGTTTGGAAGTCGCTGCGCGCAAGGAATATTCTGTTAAGGCCGAAGGAACGGTGAACGGAAGCTAGAAGGATGAAAGCCATGTTGATAACATCTGGAATCTTTCTAATTCTGACGAGGTGGAGGTAACGGGACGCGGTCGGCTAACGCATAGCGATATGGTTGCTTTGGCCGAAAAGAAGACTCTGGAGTTTCTGCTTCACAGCTACTACAATGTTGCGGTCCCGGGGCAAGTTTGGATAGTCTTTCTAGATCGTATGGGAACCGCATCTGCGTCGAGTTCAACCTCCAAGCCGTCGCACCAGACAAAAAGAGTGGTTACATCTCTGCGATCTCTCGCTTTAAGGCCGCTTGTATTTATTTACACTTGCATGATTCATCTTCCCTTGGGGGCACGACCTCCCTAAGAAAAAAACTAAAACACTTATATATATGATTATGATCTTCAAAGAAGAGGCTCTAGTTCTGAGAAGAATGTGCAAAAATGTCGGAACCTCTTGTCATCTATATCTAATTGCAGATTCGGATTCCGTGCGCGCAAACGTCGGGCGCCTCTGGCTCAGAACGCATACTCCCTACTACTTCACGGGCAAAGCGGCGTATGAGGATTTCCTCGTCGACGCTGATCAGAGCAATCGGCGAAGTGAGAAATGCAACACAGTTTCGTTCTTACTTCGGTACTGTTAAGGCTTACGACACTAAGCTTTCGTTATTATTTGAGAAGCATCCTGGTGTTGGTGAACAAGAGTACTAAGAAAGTAACTCATGATTGGTCCTTCTTTTATGTTTAGCAGAGAAGTCATGATCCCAGGTCGAGTCGGAGAGAGTCTTTTCCTCACGAAGAAGAGACGAGGAACAGGAAGATCAACATGCATCTCAAGAAAATGGATTGGAATCAACCCTAAACCCTAAACTTCTCTAATGATAGCAGCGAACAGCGGCGACACAAGTGATCACCTCCGCAAACGGCAGCCCTCTCACTGGCACCCCTGACCACTTGCGGAAACGTGATGCTGCTTTCAACCTGCTCCCACCAGTGTCTTGGATTGAGAACGCGGTCCCCGCGTCGGGTCCGGACGTGTACGACTTCGAACGACGGCACAATTAAGGGTAGGCTTTTGGTGTCTCTGTTCCCGTTTGTTTTGACTCTCCTAAGGGACAACAAACGGGAAGAAAACGGGAAACAAACGGGACAGAACAGAAGCGCCAAATAAACACTACCGCTAACACAAGGGCGGTTACGAGGCCGCTGACCTGCCGGTTTCTTACCATGCGCGCGACTCGTCGTCGCCGGGGTCTCACGTGTCGACCCCCGATGAAGATATTCTAGACCTTACTAGAGACTTCGCCGTGCGACGAGTTTACCAGCCACAGGATGCGCGACAGACCGAAGCGTTAGTAAAAAACCGCCGAATGTGGGAGGCAACATTCGGAATGGGTATTTTAAGGCTCGTATATTATAATAATATAAGTATGTCGCCTAGTTTGTTACTATCAATCTTGCATGTGGTAGAGGTAGAGAATGAACACCACGAAAGATACATGATGATGATATCTGGTCTTGGTAGTGGGTCATGGAGGTACTACAGGTTGTACTATCTGTTCGTGGTTCATCATCATGGAGGTGCTGCAGGTTGTACTATCCTGAAAGAGTGCAGTGGCGTGGTCTCATCCGTTAACTTCTTAACCATTATGAAGTCAAAGGATGAGACGCACAGGAGGGTCTAGAAGTATCAGATGATGGGGAAAGAAATCCAGGGGAAGGAAACCACGGCACTTAATAGACCACTTACGGAACCACGGATACATAGAGATAATGACTCTTGCCTAGCGCCCGTTAAGTATTGAGACAGCGGAGCAATCTGACCTCTTCGGTCTCGGCCACCTGCTTCTTGGGGGGTCTCTTCTCAGCATGCGCGCTGCTTTCCACGAGGTGAACCGAACGGAAGAGATGCGTGCGAGGGTTCTCTTAAGGCATGATTGGAGTTTACAAAGAACGAGTCGTTGTCTGGACTGGAACTTGGTGCAGACATTAACCTGACTCTGCCTAGTACACTAGTACTAGGTACAACGTCGGTACCATCGTGTGAGGTAGAGGTAGAACTAGATGGTAGTACTAGTAGAGTGTTCAGATGAACAATTAGCACTTAATATGTAAACTTTTTTATTTTTCTCTGATCCCCTTTGCCTTATGTTGATCCTTTTTGGCAGTAGTATGAGGAGATCTGCGTAGGTGTTGCATTACGTCTTAGGTGTACTAGTATGAGCTGCGCATGATGTTCAAGCACTGTTCTCTCCGTCTGCGGCAGGGGCAGCTGCTCTGGGATAAAAGCATAGTCTAATACAAATCCTACAGTATTAGGCCTAATCCTAAAAAAGTTTCGGTATTGGCTTGGGGTAGCTCTAATCCTAAACGCCAACGTGGCCACGATGGCGAACGACGCTCGCATCACAAGTGACATTGCGGTTTACATTAAGGCTTCCTGAAAAAGAAATCGGTGAGGACGAAACAAAGTCGTAGATAGTCATAGTAGAGTAACTCCAACTGACATACGAGTACGACCCCAGACTGGGTGCATTCGTTCACTCATGCACTCACTCATTCACAGACAGACGCAGCCGTTTCCATAGGTTGGGGAAAACGAAAGCTACTAATATAGGAGACGCGATCGTCACGATCATGGTTCTTCTAGTTTCATGAATGCTTTTCTTCAAGACCACGATGTTGAACAACCAGATGACTGGGTTTCAAGTAGCATCTTGAGGATGGAGGATCATTTTTTCTGTAACAAGGAGCAGGTGTGACACCAGTGACTCTTCTAATTTGAACTATTGCTATGCCTCCGCATCTATTCAATAGAAAGATATCTACTCTTAATTCTAAGAAGATTTCCTTCTATTATGACAGATTCATAGAAAATAATTAGATCGCTATCTAAATCTATTCCACATTTCTAACCAGTGACTGCTCTTCTAATTTGAACTTTCTATGCCTCCACATCTAGGAATTTGAATTATTGTGAGGCGAAACAATCGCTCTATCTCTAATTTGAACTCTTTAGCCCACTCCATTATTGCTATGCCTCCGCATCTAGCACAGTTGACAGGGCTTATCCGGGGAGACGAGTGCCGTTTGGCGCCAGAGTTTCACAGGGCGCCGAAGCGCTTTCTGGCGGAATACTTGCGCACCCGCCATAATCCTCACCCAGCCGTCATCGCGCACCAGCCCTCCTTATGGCCTCTTCTACTTCCGCCACAGCAACATATCCTACTCTTACTTGCAAAGGTTGTAAATAAAAGGTTGTAAGTAGTTATGCTACTCCTACTTGGTTCTTTTTTTAAACTATAATTCAAAGTGGAGGAGGACAACAACTCCTCAGGGAGTATTAGAAAACACCTTGGAGAAGTAAAAAAACTCTACTCGAAAACTGAAAATAACCGAAATAAGGGGGGGGGTAGCTTTGACAGGGCTGCTCTTCCCTGTTCAGTATCTCGCTGATTTTAAGTAGTTACTCGCTTATTTCAGTTTATCGAATACTTAAGTCTGCTATTTGAAGAAGAAAAAAAGAGCAAAGGAAAGGAAAGGGTGCAACTAGTACAACTGGAAGATGTTCTTGGCTTTCTAGCATTGGCAAAGGTGGATGTGTAGGTATAGTGGTAGATGATGAGAAGATGAAGAAGATATCCACCTAGATCAGCATTCAAATCTCCGATTGGTTTCAATACGACAAATTTCTAAGTTTAAGTGGCGTCGGGACATGCGAAATCTGGATGAACAGTATGCCCAATTTGGATCCGGCGACCTTTTCCAACCCGTTCAGGTTCGACCCGAATCGGCGCAACTTACACAGCATGTCGATTTTCAACGTCTTCGAGGACGACGTTGTCGCTCCGTATGAAGATTTCATTGCGACAGAAACCGCAGAAATATCGGAAGAATTATGGCCCTACAAGAACAAATCCATGTTCGCCTTCGCAGGCATCTTCTTGGTCCCGTTTTGAAAGGAAAATAGAAGGTGACCGCCCAAGCAAGATGCTGCGGGAGGTGGACACTTCTCGTAGTTCTAAAAGAAAGTGCCGCCGCTGCGTCGCCGACAACCACTGGAAAGAGTAGTCCAAGAACGCAACGACCCAGGCTGCAGGGGAAAAGCCAAGGCCGCGCCTGCATCGGACGCCAGGCCATGTTTCGTCACACATACTCCGATATCGCCAAGTACGTTCGGACGCCCGATATGCTCTCGTCCCGCTGCTACGCAGGCCAATGGATGCAGGAGGGAGTGAAATTACGTCGCCAGCTCCTCAGCGTGTATGGATGATGTTTTTTCTCTCATCTTTAACAGACCATCATGATGATCGAGGCTGATGCCCTTTCTCGTCCTCTACTTACTTGAAAGTGTCTTTGGGTTGTAGTTAAAGGAGGGCCTCGATGGTGATGGTGTGTTTCTAGAGGGGAGAAAAAACGCCATCCATAGCGTGCCAGTCGTAGGCGTTTCCGGGGAAACTCAACCTTTCTATGTGGAGGCGTTCCTTCACGGCGAAAGGATGCTACGTGCGATAGAGGCTGGTCGCAGTACTGGTTTGCTGGACAGCACCGGTGTAGCTTAAGATTAGTGAACTTTATTTACTACTTGAGGTCGTTTGCAATTGCTGGACACCAACACGGGCGTAACTTACCATACTAATAGTACGAATGCATTTGAGCTTCTAAAAAGACCTCGAAGAAATCGAGGAAGACGGGAATGGCGCTTCTGACTTCGACGGCACTTTATTATGGATACTCTCGTCGATGTTCGATGTAGTTTTATTTTTGCGAATCATACATTCCTTTTCTTGGTTGTCAATTTTATTTGAGACTGAAGACTTATACAAGAGCTGATAAATCTATTTAAAAATAGAAGACTTAAAGACCACTAATTCTAATATTTTTTCTAAGTACGTATATTCAAACAACTACAACAAGTCAAAGGAAGTACTAGTCGGTATAGTTGAGTAATGCTGCTATCGGCTGGAGAAGTTCTCGTACCGATTTCAACGCGGCCATAGAAGGACAGGTGAGGCCTAACATGGTCCTTGGTCTTCTAATTAGCACTTTCGATCTTGCTAACCCTTTAATAAATACTAATACATAGACTCCCCGGGCCCGGGTGCCCCGGGAGACGTTAAGGAAGGGAAAAGGAGACTTTAGGGACGTGGGTGGGGGTGAATGGTTTCACAAGGTGAAACGGGCGCCCGAGGGGCGCGCACTCCCCTCCGCGTCGCGGGAAAGGGGAGCGGGGGCGCGGTGATTTTATATACAAGAGGAAGGCGGCAGCACTGGCACCGGTGTCCGCGGTATTTTTCTTCTCTTCCGTCTCTTTGTCCCGTTCTTGGCCTTGTGTCCGGACTCTAGCGAACAACAAGAACAAAGCAAAACGGAG
The DNA here is from genome assembly GCA_905178165.1 of Amoebophrya sp. A25. Taxonomy (NCBI): domain Eukaryota; class Dinophyceae; order Syndiniales; family Amoebophryaceae; genus Amoebophrya; species Amoebophrya sp. A25. The sequence goes on along the minus strand of CAJINU010000023.1, from coordinate 796,634 downwards.
GCCCGCGAGGGTCGTCCGCAAATTATAGCGAAAAAAAGGGGGCCCCGTTCCCATAGTAAGAAGGAACAAGCAAACAAGAGGCGCCGGCGGGCAGTGAAACACGCACCACCACGGGCACCATCTTCAACGCGTTGGCCACAGCTGGCGCGGGTGTTCGTGGCTTTTTTCTCCTTTTCTCCCTCTTTGTCCCGTTCCTTCGTGGCCTTGGGTCCGGACCATAGCGAACAACAAGAACAAAGGAAACAGAGCGGAGGCCCGCGAGGGCCGTCCGCAAATGATAGCGAAAAAAGGGGGGCCGTGTTCCCAAGATGGTGACAAGAGTAAGCAACCAGGAGGCGCCGTCGGGCAGTTAAACACGCACCACCACGGGCACCACTTTCAACGCGTTGGCCATAGCTGGCGCGGGTGTCCGCGGTTTTTTTCTCCTCTTCCGTCTCTTTGTCCCGTTCGTGGCTTTGTGTCCGAACTTTGGCGAACAACAAGAACAAAGGCGCGCGGAGGCCCGCGAGGGTCGCCCGCAAATTATAGCGAAAGCGCGGACCTTGCTCCCATAGTAAGAACAAGCAACGAGGAGGCGCCGGCGGGCAGTGAAACACGCACCACCACGGGCACCACCGTCAACGCGTTGGCCATAGCTGGCGCGGGTGTTCGTGGCCTTTTTCTTCTTTTCTCCCTCTTTGTCCCGTTCGTGGCCTTGGGTCCGAACAATAGCGAACAACAAGAACAAAGGAAAACGGAGGCCCGCGAAGGTCGTCCGCAAATTATAGCGAAAAAAGGGGGGCCCCGTTCCCATAGTAAGAGCAAGCAGCCAAGAGGCGCCGGCGGGCAGTGAAACACGCTCCACCACGGGCACCACATTCAACGCGTTGGCCAGAGCTGGCGCGTGCGTTCGTGGCTTTTTTCTTCTTTTCTCTCTCTTTGTCCCGTTCGTCTTGGGTCTGAACCACAGCGAACAACAAAGACAAAGGAACGCGGAGGCCCGCGAGGGCCGTCCGCAAATTATAGCGAAAAAAGGGGGGCCGTGTTCCCATAGTAAGAACAAGCACCGAGGAGGCGCCGGCGGGCAGTTAAACACGCACCACCACCACCACGGGCACCATTTTCAACGCGTTGGCCATAGCTGGCGCGGGTGTTCGCGGTTTTTCTCTTCTCTTCTGTCTCTTTGTCCCGTTCGTGGCCTTGTCGTGTCCGAACTATAGCGAACAACAAGAACAAAGCAAAACGGAGGCCCGCGAGGGTCGTCTGCAAATTATAGCGAAAAAAAGGGGACCCCGTTCCCATAGTAAGAACAAGCAAACAAGAGGCGCCGGCGGGCAGTGAAACACGCACCACCACGGGCACCACCTTCAACGCGTTGGCCACAGCTGGCGCGGGTGTTCGTGGCTTTTTTCTTCTTTTCTCTCTCTTTGTCCCGTTCGTGGCCTTGGGCCTGAACCATAGCGAACAACAAGAACAAAGGAAACAAAGCGGAGGCCCGCGAGGGTCGTCCGCAAATTATAGCGAAAAATGGGGGGCCGTGTTCCCAAGATGGTGACAAGAGTGAGCAACCAGGAGGCGCCGGCGGGCAGTTAAACACGCACCACCACGGGCACCATTTTCAACGCGTTGGCTATAGCTGGCGCGGGTGTCCGCGGTTTTTTTCTTCTCTTCTGTCTCTCTGTCCCGTTCGTGGCCTTGTGTCCGAACGATAGCGAAGAACAAGAACAAAGGGGCGCGGAGGCCCGCGAGGGTCGTCCGCAAAATATAGCGAAAAAAAGGGGGCCCCGTTCCCATAGTAAGAACAAGCAACCAAGAGGCGCCGGCGGGCAGTGGGACACGCATCACCGCGGGCGCCATCTTCAACGCGTTGGCCATGGCTGGCGCGGGTTTTCGTGGTTTTTTTCTTCTTTTCTCCCTCTCTGTTCGATCGTGGCCTTGTGTCTGAAGTATAGCGAACAACAAGAACAAAGGAAAACGGAGGCCCGCGAGGGTCGTCCGCGAATTATAGTTAGCGAAAAGAGGGGGGCCCCCCGAAAGAAAGTGTTAGCGAAAAAAACGGAGGCAGGCCCGCGAGGGTCGTGCGAAAATGATAGCGAAAAACGGGATGACCCCGCTCCCAAGACGGTAGCAACGAGCAGCCCTGCGCCGGCGGGCGCTAGGTGTCTGCTTCTGGTTTGATGTTGTCAGGGTCGTCGCAGTCCCCAAGTTTTGAGAGAAATCAAGGAGGAGGCTGATCGAGTCCCCGAAAATCGACAGAGAAAGACCCGCCAAAAGAACCTACCCGCAAGGCCAAGAATCTGAGCAGATCCGCGCCACAGGTCCAAAAAAGTCCGGCGCAGTGCCATAAGGATGAACGTCGAACAAGCCCAAAGAGTGCGCGGGCGCTGGGAGTTTTCTGGCGTTGCGCTTGTCTTCGTCTGTCGTGGCTTGTTGGTGTTCGTGGTTTTTTCTCTTCTTCTCTCTCTCTGTCCCGTTCGTGGCTCCGTGTCCGGATGGTAGCGGGCAAGTGAACGAATGAAAAAGGAGGCCCGCGAGGCGGGCGCTCTGAAGGTGATAGCGAAAAAAAGCGGAGGCTGTTGCTGTTGAGTGATAGCGAAAAAAGCGGACGCTGCTGCTGCTGCTGCTGCTGTTGCTGCTGTTGCTGCTGTTGCTGCTGTTGCTGCTGTTGCTG
>CAJINU010000023.1:668166-791534 GCA_905178165.1 Amoebophrya sp. A25 | reverse complement strand
TTGTTGTTCTTGTTGTTCTTGCTGTTGTTGCTGTTCTTGTTCTTCCTCAAGGCCATCTGCTGCTCACATGGAAGGCCTTCAGTGTTTACTTTAAAGGCGCCTTAGGGGTCCTTTAGTGTTTACATTAAAGGCGCCTTAGGGGTCCTTTAGTGTTTACATTAAAGGCGCACTAAGGGCCCTTTAGTGTTCACATTAAAGGGGAGGGGAGTCCTTTAGCATTCACATTAAAGGCGTCTTAGGGGTCCTTTAGTGTTCACATTAAAGGCGAGGAGTGTTCGGGGATTTTTAATAGTATTTAAATAGAGTATATAGATATGCGGCGAAGTCGAAGATCCTGTGGAAGTCGAAGATCCTGTGGAAGTCGAAGATCCTATTGGAGACAGCTCCATTTTTCTCTCCTCTTCTTCTAAAATCGTTTCTGCTTCTGAACGGGTTTGCGCACGCTCCGCAGCGATGGTCCAAGATCGTGAAGCACCTCCATAAGGATCGACCGGGTGCCACCAGCGCGTTGCTCAATCTTCCCGGTTGGGGCGATCAATTACGGCTTTGTTTCCGCAATTCATCTTGAGAAGTTTGTCTTGAGAGACCCTTTCCCATAAGCCGTAGAAATGTATCTTGATGTTAAGCATCTTCTTGCTTGGAGCCTTTCCCTCAGGGGAGAGCACCGAAATAAAGGTGCTCCCTGACGACCAAGATGACACACCTCCCTGAATCATAAATAAGGTCGTAAGGTCTAAATCAAGCGACGCGTCTACGGTCGTGCGCATTTGGCGGAGTCGCGAGCGATATTATGGCGAGTTTGATTCGCTCGCTGAAAGACACAGGCAGCGCGGCTACATGGAAGAAAGTTTTCATCATCACTGACGATGGCATCGGCAGTTACCTAGCATGGGCAACTGCGACGAAAGTGAATGAGCAAGTCCCTGCGGACAGAGGCGAGCCTCACGGACAGTATTTGGATGGCTTGATCGCGCTTACGCCTCATCCCGAGTTAGCTTTGAAGCCTGCGCTGGTCACTCTTTCGGCCGACCGATTTCCCTTTTACTCGTTGCTCTCACCGCTTGTGGGTGAGGGTCTCATTTTACGGCTCTCCTGTAGATGTAGGCTGGCAGGGTTCTGTTTTTCAACACGGGAAAACGAAAAAGCGCTCTCATCTCAGAGAATAAGTATTTTCTAGAGGTACTACAACTCCTGTAGTATTTTGATGAATTATGGCAAGGTCTAAGCAGTGGCGCCAGGGATTTCCAGGCACTGAAAGACCAGATAGAGGACGATGAGGTTCCGGACGCATATTGGGAGGAAGATAGCACACTCCGCAGACAATACGAGAAATTTTGGCGAGAGACGGGGGCTTCGTCTCTTAGCTGCTACTTTCGAGACAACTTTGAAGTGGTGCGAGGCGCAGGTGGAGGCGGTTCGAAAATTACGGGTAAAAAATACCGAATTAGATCGACATCCTGCACCACCATGACCATCCTTGGCTTCTTCTTATCTACACTAGGAACAATAAAGCCAGAGACTGAGACGTTTTGAAGAATGTACTTGATTCTTCTGTAACCCGTACCTGCTCTAAGAAAATGGTCGCCAAAAACGATTGGATGGACAGCCTGCATCCGAAGCGAATCCATCTGATGCTTCTCCGTGCGGAGCGAGAGTTAAACTTCCGCGAGGAGCAGTGGATGGGCTCGTTCTCCATGCTAGGCCGCACTGCAGCACGAAACTATTATGGTACCAGTGTCAAGAAACAGTCAGAGTTAACCTCAGCCATCAGGTGTTAGTTCTCTCTCCCGCTCTCTCTCTCTGCTCGTCCCTACTAATTAGGCCTGGAGCTAGGTTTTACATCAACATCATGAAAATTCATATCTAAATTTCTACGTCTACCTTCTTCTTCTTCATCTTCTTCTTCTTCTTCTTCTTCTTCTTCTTCTTCTTCTTCTTCTTCTTCTTCAATGCAGCCATAAGACAAGCGCTTCTCCTATTTAGTTTAGCTGCGTAAAGAGCTAGCCTCTCTCTAATGCTGCATGGTGCATACGGTATCCGAGGCGTCAACGAAAGACCTATTCTTCGAGGAGAAATATGCGAAAGAGGTCGCCTATGAAGTAAACCGCTTTGTTTGGGGAGTCAAAAACTACGAGGATCCCTATTTGTTATGGCACCAGAAGCAGAAGATACTAATGCTTAGCTTTGTTCCACTATACTAGTAATAGTACGAGTAGTCGTAGTACTACTAGCACAACTACAAGAACACACGTCGCGTAAAAATAGTATCACAAGAACAGCAAGCGCGCACTTGCGTTCAGGCGTCGCGGACTTCACGAATCTTGAAACTAGGAAGAAGAATCTGTCATCTCTGTTTCCCTATGCCTTGTCTATTTGTAACATCACTAGATAGTGTTAGAAGAAGCGTTCATATCTTCTTTCGGCGTACAAGAGCATGCTCTTGCCGCCAGCGGTGAGCGGTGGCGTTCGCCACGACATACTTGACCAGTTGCTGTTGCCATACGTCTTTACCGCAGCGATGTTGGCGATCCTGGGTGGCCTCATCATGGAATTCTACATTGGACGTATGTTTCTCACGATGGCGCATAAGTTATGCCGATGACCACCAGCATCCTAGAAGTATTGCAGCTTCTTCCAACTTGTTTTGAAAAACTCAACATCTAATGGAAGATGTCATGAAAATATACACATCATCAAGTTTTTTTTCTAAAAACTGACGCATTTTGGCGCTTTGGGCAGGTTGCTTTGGTTCCGGTCACGATTGCATGCCTAACCTCAGCCAGCTGGCTTGGGCTGCCAATTTTCTTCGTTGCCATGTTCAAGTTCGGGTTTCCGGAGGTAACGACTGCTCTTAGTGCGCCATGGGTATTAAAAAATGCTGTTCATTATGTGGACCGATGGGGCATGTTTATCGACGGCGTTGGTTACGTCATCCATCACACAGGTGGCGCGATTGTTCTATGAATTAGAAAGATAAGTATCAATCATATTCTTGATGATGTTACAGCTCCACTTATAATCACTTAATTACCGAGCTAGAAGAAGTATAATCACTATCACCATATTACTGCACCTCCTAGAAATAATATCTACTACCCAGCATCATGTTCATGTTGGGTAGTCATCTTCATGATGCTTGATGTTCATGAGAAAAAGTAGTGGAATCCATTTCTATTTAAAGCGCGGCATTCAGTGGTCACTGATGCTGAACTGAAGCGACCCCCTTCAAAGCTCTCCCCTTTCCCTTCCTTTTCCCCTGTTCTCTAAAGGGGTCGCTTCTTCGATCTCAGTGACCAACCCCTATGACCATTGAAAGCTGAGCCTTAATCTATCGTCCGCATGAACTACATATCATGATCCTGGTCTACCTCCTTCATAAGAGTACGGCTCAGCATTGGGGCGTCTTATCCACCCAGTGTTGGCTATTTGCGCATTACCACTGGCGCTTCAGCATGCCGTTTCCTTCGTCAAATATATCGACCATGGCCATGGTGCCTACGTTTTTGCGCTGCTTGTGCTCGAGATCTGGTAGACATTAGACACTTTTTTACAAGTACATGTTGTTATCTCTTTAGCTTGTTGTTGTAGTAGAATTTAGCTGCCGCGTCGGAACCAGGCAGCTTTGAGTGAGTTGCTACGTGGTTCGAATGAATGAATGAATGAGTGAGTTTCTCTTTTTTTTTTTGTTTGATAGCGTTCATCGTTTTTTTTTGGGTACACCACGACTACTACTTCTTGAAGATGGAGTGGAGCCACCACCAACTCCACCTCCACCAAGGTACGAGTTCGAGTTTTTTTTCATCTTGCCTTTGGTGGATCACGTCGTTCCTTTGGCTGGGTTGTGCATGGTCACCATAGCGCATTGGCTGTGGACCTTCCGTATCGTTGGTTGCATGCTTTATGGCTGTCGAGGAGCTTGGACTTAATTTCTTTGTACTTGACTGAAGATAGAAGAACACAATGAGCAGGAGCACAACTTGCGAATTTTTTCCCAAGTCGTTAGTAATACTTCTGATGGTACATACTAGTAGGAGAATCTCGTTGGTTTTTCTTAGATAGATACCACGACCATAATACGAGATGATGAACCTCAACATCCCTCCTCTTCTAAGTGTTTGCAGAGATGTTTCTCACGCGTACATCCAGCGAAGAGGAGAATGATCTACGATCGCGACAACGGTCGAACATTCGCGCGTCTGTTTTCATGCAGGACATCGTTATGGAGGACCGGATCTTTGTTTACTCAATACGGGAGCCTGGTACTTCTAGTGCTGGTTTTTTAGTAGTAGTTAGCTGGTCCCAGTCCCTCAGCCTAGTGTACTGTGCCTCTTCACAGTTCGAGGCCAGGCAGGATCAAACTCAATCACCACTCCTTACACTTTCCGTAGAGGCGAACTGCTGTCCGAAGTTGACCATATATGGATAGCTCATTCGTCATTTGGTTGGATGGAGGAACAAGGGTGAATACTCATCTGGGCGGCCACCCCTTCAACACCTCTGAACCCCTACGACCCATCCTTGGTTTATTCTCCTGAAAATTTCATTGTGGACGAGTTGGAGGAGAAAACGTCACAACTACTGAAGAGATCCACGGACGATTTGAAAAAGTTAAGGGGCTTGAGAAAATCAATCTTCCCCCACGTATTAGTCCTGTTTTCAAGAGGGAACGGGACTCAGCATACTGACCAAGATTGATTTTTGAAAGGGCTAAAAGAGCGGGTCTCTTCGATGTTTTACGCTTCAAGGGCTGGCGCGGAGGCTCAAGCTGAACGAGGAACAGTCAAACGCGAAGAAAAGAATAGGTCTTTATGATCTACTTATATGTGATGTCACACTTCATCTCCTTCTCTATATCCATATCTTTATCTCTTAGAAGTACTATCTTTATCTTACTAGTAGCTCCAGCTCCTCCTTGTATCAACATTGGAAATCCAAATCTAATACAAGAGCAGTGCTGCTCTGCGCTCTTTTGCGGCCGTCGCTCCACGAGAGCATCTACGAGACAAACGGTGAAGAACGAGACGAATGTGCTGTTATGAGGACGAAACACTATCAGAGAAAAATTAGAAAATATTAGAAACTACCTGTTGTGTGTAATCTTTAGGTAGGACGGTTGTATACATGAGGACGACACGTTGAGGGCATAATTATATCGCCAAAGGGTACTAAGGCAACACTCTTCATTCATCAAGGTCAATATCACCAGAGGCCGCATCATGGCGCATGATTACTCGTCAGGTCAGGAGGTTAACGACAAAATACTTGTAGCTGGTCAATATCCCCTCTTCTAATACCAGCGTCTATATCGACTCTCTGCTATGGCGGTCTGCGTTCTACATTGGAGGCGAGGACAGGACACAAATCGGCTATGTTGAAGCAGGAGGAGACCACAAAGAGGGTATTAACCATCATCGCTCTTTCCCACCCAACACCAACAAGTAGTCGTGCTTCAGCTAGTGTTCAGTTGTGCTCATCTTCATTTGATATAATGCCAAAACCTCCTCCCACCAATATTAAAACATAACATCACAGGACAATGTGGTTGCTGCTGAGAAAGCCAGACTAGACGAGGCGGAGCAAACTGCTGACTAAGGCCAATTCATATTCAAGTGAAGTTTTATTTTCCCTATATGGTATAAGTACTTTCATTCTTAATATTTGTCCGCTCAGGGACCTGCGTCTAATTTCTTGCACAATATTTCTCAACCTTACCATTACCCAATTTTTTTTGCCGCTAGGTGTAAGCGGCGATGGGTAGTATTGGAGGTACTGCTTCCTTTTATTTTATTGTTGGTTCCAACATTGTTTCTACGTATGATCAGTTAGGACGGCCAGAGCCAGATGAGGGCGCTAAAAGTAGTGGTCCGTGCCTTCCTTTTCCTCTCTTCTAACCTGACAACTACGAGCTGTCGGATACGAGACGTGGCGACAAAGTAAGGCAACCTTTGGACGAAGAGCTTGCCGATACTACAGGAGCGGTTTTGCTCACGATCGATGATAGGGAAAACGACTCCAGGATGATTGGAAAGGTTAAGGGTAGCTTTTTGGCGTTTCTGATACCGTTTGTTTTAACTCCCCACAGGGGGAAGAGCATAACAAACGGGGAACAGAAACGCCAAAACTCTACCTCTAATAGGTAGTAGAAGTATCTAGTACGTGTACGTCGAGGATTCAGTAAGTTGCACAGTGAGCAGTAGTACAAGAATTAGGTGTATGAAGAACGAGAAGTTGCCGGGTAGTTTATTCCATTTTTATGCAGGAGAACTACTAGGTAGCGTGCTTTTTACGAAACATCAACAAGCAATAAATATAAGTGCTACAAGCAGTACGAGTCGAAATTTTGGGAGCAAAGGAGAGCAGTCGTGTTTAAGCGAGTCTAAGGGTGACAGACTAATGCAGCTGCCAGGGAGCAATATCAAAGTAGCACTGTAGCGGACCAGAGAGCAGTAGTACTAGTAAAGTTGTACCAAGTACTAGTTGTCATGTCATACAGCACCATCTTCCAGATGCTAATTTTTACATACCTCAACATCTTCAAAGAAGCAGATAATATCTTTCCAAGAAGTAGAAATATCAAGAAGCAAGTTGTACGATTTGTAGTACACACTAGAACACCAGATAGAACAACGAGAACCGCGTTGAGGACCTAGGACCTCCTACTTCTAGGACAGAGACAGTTAGTAAGCAACCAGAAGAACATCAACGAGTCGCAGATTTATCTTAGTCCTAATACGAACAATAAGAATAGGAATGTCTTTTTGTTTTCCTTTGATCACGTTCTCTTTCTGTTTCTTCGTGATAATCTTGTTTCGCCCTTCCACTTCAACCATGTTTAGTTTAGCCTTTCATCAAACACTTACTATGTACAGAGTTTAGTCATTTTTGCACTACAGTTTCCATGTTTTTTTGCATCGTGCGCTCGCATCAAATCCGTCAAACATGAATCTTCATCTTGTGTTGAGACACATGATTTGCAAAGTACTAGGCATTCGTTGACATACATATTTATGAACATACCCCGTGAACAAAGTGAATGGATACTAGTACACTCGTAGACTGGATAGATATTGTAAAGTAAGAGGTAAAAAAATGAGACGAATAGGAACATCTACACTGAACAAGCAGGTACAGGTTGCGCGAGCATCTTTTTTCCATGTTAGGTCTCGCACTCAGGAGTATTAGTTGGTATTGTAAGTGACATCATTCTTTGCCGCATTCATGATTTCCATACCAGTTCTTGAAAACCATGAAATTGAAAATGAAACAACAAAATAACTGGCATCTAGAACAACACACGTAATGTACAACATCCGCTTCCGACAAATAAATTTGTGCTGGTGTCGGTGTGAAGCGCAACATAGTACCAACAGGATGACCAGTCGTGAACCTGATAGGTTGGTCAAGAATCCTCTGTGACGCTGAAGGGAAGACGATGCGCATCCTGGTGAAGACACCGAAAGCGATAAGCGAGAGAGACCGTTCTTGAGTGAGCGGGAGAAAAAGGAACCAAAACGGAAAAAAAGGCAAATATGAAAGAAAGCTACAACTACTAGCAGCTACTTTTTTCGATTAGGAGGTTTGCACATTCACATACACTCAGGTAGTTGTAGTTCACGGGCTGGACACTGTTCTCTCGTATGTTTTATGGCTTATCTAAAGAAGTTTTTTCATTTTGCTTTTGCATGAGCCAGATTATAGAACCAACTTGTTGTTTAAGATATTTAAGATTCAGTAGCAGATTATGCACTTGATATCATGAGCATAATGATAATGTTGATCCTGCTTCATCACACATATTTATGATATTGAATTCTATAGGTATAGGCTTTTGTAGGGATACTAGGCTAATTGTTACCTTGGATTCGCCCCGATTCGGATCGATACACACGCGTATGGTTCTTGGATGATGCTAGTCCGTTTCTGATGTGACTGTGCTACCTCGACGGAAAGACGAACAACACAAGGTGAACAACATTCAGTTCTACCAGTTTGGAAGACAGCAGAACGAGAGACACTGAAAACGGGTTAGCATTGATCGTGTCGCAGCACGCCCAGTGGTCTTCTCAACAGCGACAACGTGCAGATTCTCGCTGTCCTTCTATTCTAGGGGGTTCATTGCTACCCCACGAGCTAATAATGGGTTACGGAACTACAACTACTACTCCGACCCACTACTAATCGACCCGCTAGTGGAGCTAGGAGGCTTGCAGGCTGTTGCGCGGATTGAGATCCTACGATCTGCGCATCCCCCCGTTGTTTTTCTATTGGGCCACCCTCTTTATTACGAGCCATTGATTCTTGTGTCGAAGGCGATTTCCTATTGGACCACCTCGATTTTCTTTACTTAAGGCTTGCTCTAATCCATCTTCTGAAGCGTCCTGAGTAGGCTTTTATTCAAGGGAAAAAGGGGAGGGGATGCTTTTCAGGAAGATGCATTAGGGTGAGCTCTAAAAGTTACTCATCGTGTTTGCGTCGAAGTCGATCCATGAAGATGGAGGAGCACCAAGAGACGGAGGTGTTGCACGCGCCTCCCATGTCCGCGATTGGAAGGAGTATGGATTCGAACGCGAGCATGGACGCCTTTTTAGAAGCATTAGCAATCGGCGTTCCGACACCAACGACATCCTCGAAAGAGGCAGTATCGACAACCACCTCGACGACAAATAGCATGGTACTTGATGTATCTCATTTCATTTATGATCATGTTTATTTTTGTGCAGTCGTTTGATCATGTCTAGTAGATAACATGAACTAGTAGGTTGCAACGAACAGCGGCATCAGCGACCCGCCATTAGGGGACACCAGCACGGCGGAAACGAAAGAGCAGCAACTCATGAAGGAGCTCGCTCTGAGCGCGGTTGGCATTAACGGAAATAATCAACATCATAGTGGAAATCCTCCAAGTATGTTCATCAATAGCATTCCTATTTCTGGTATTACTTCTAGTTCTCTTGGTGCCGGGGGCGCTACTATAGAACAACTAGTGAACAATAACAGCAACAACAACAACAACTCTCGAGCAGGAGCACCAGGTCCAGGTGGTTCGACATCGCCAGAACTACTTGCGAGTGCCAGAAGTAAGGCGGGTTCGGTGGTCAAGTCACCAACGGACCAGCGCGCGAGTTCGGCAATAGCACAACTAGATTCTTTGGTGAAAGTAGATCACGATAATATCAACAGAAGTGGGGGACAAGTAGTACAAGGCAGAACAAGTACAACGATGTTAAAGACGAATGGAGGCGCATCAAATAAAACGTCGAAGCGTGCCTCGCCTGCCTCTTCAGCAGCGTCGTCGAAGCGAGGGGTCGGAAAGAATCCCTATCGTGATGCTGCAGAGGATGTGGTGCCGCGTGCTGAGGGTGGAGTAACGTCATCTTCCGGCGGATTGCCTGCTGATAGTACCGGCAAGGCTGCTGGTCCCACATTGGGCAGTAATACATTAGCAACAGTTGCTGAAGATAGCACAAGCACGACAGCGACCGCTAATACAAATAATACATCAATGAAAGTTATTAATGAAGGAGCAAATGGAAGTGGTACTTCTAACCACGCATCTACTTCCAGTGCTGTCAAGAATCTAGCGGCTCTCCACCTGACACAAGCAATGGCAAGCAAGTCTTCGTCGGCATCTTCATCAAAATCTAACCACGAGAACAAAAGGCTCAAGGGTTTCACGGAATCTGGCTCATCATTTATGACTTGGTAGTTGACCGTCACCTACAGCTACACCTGGTCGCTCTAAGAGGAATAGACTAGTTTGAAACTATGACTATCAGGAGTATCAAGTATTAAGGGTAGGTTAAAGGTGCTTTTGTTAGACCGTTTGTTATGGCTCTCTCCCTTAGGTGGGGACAGCCATAAGAAGCGGGATAAACGAGCACCAAAAGCCTACCTCTAAAAGTAGTTTAAGTTTTAGTTACTTACTTACTCGCACATAGAAGTAATCGAAAGACGGTTTCTTCGATTTATCCTCGTCGCCGTTCTATCCTTTTCTCCTCCTACTGAAACATTAATAGATCCTGTAGTCTTCCACCTATCGCTATCCTGCATTATCCTCTTTATCCTTAGACCCCGCCTTCCCCGTCAACCCTGTAGTCTTCCTATTCCTTCTTCCCTGTGAACCCTGTGGTCTTTCTTCTTCATCCAAACGAGTAGCGACGCAGGACAGCCAAGATTGGCAGCGGATTTTTTTCAAGTAAACCAGAAGTTGCTAGACTCAGCGCCAGCGAACATATCTATCGAATTGCGAAATGCACTGGCTGACATGGATGCGCTCAGTAGTCGAGAACAAAAGAGACGATTGCGTGACATGATCCAGAAACGGGAGAAAGGTTTTTTTCTTGTTCGTCCTTATGTTTTCTTTTAAACCCCATCAAAATCAAATACATCAATGATAATCAGTATCAGGATCGATAATCTGGCGTAGCGCGCGATAGTAAAAAACCACTAAGATTATGAGCAAGATTGATGTAGCGCTGTTTCATTCATTCCATTTCGATTTCCATCGACGTAGAAATTACGTGATATCTATAGTGCCTTACCTTTACGCGCTCCATCTTTCAGGTGAGCTCCTGCGAGCAGCACTGCAGCCAATAGTTATGCACGCGACAAGAACAAACGCTGGCGTGGTTGGGATTAACAACGAAATTACCAGCTTTACCGATAAGAAAGGCAACGTCCGTTACATTGGTCGCATAAAGAGCTATGCGAAAGATAAAGGGTATTCAAATGTACAACTTCTAGTATCACAATTACTTGGTTTTGTTTAGCACTTTCTGGTGCTGTCACGTAATTTTGTTCTTCATCATTATATATCAGTATGATCTAGAAGATCAACAGCATCGTCTTGAAGATTCATCCCCTGCTGCAAAGCAGATCAATATGTATGTTTTCTCCCGCCACTATGATTGGCATCTTCTGGAGTTACGATAAAGGCGCTTCGTCGAGCTGTTCCAGACCATGATGACTGCTCTCTCATCTTCACACATCCAGAAACCAATCGACAACTTGCTCAGGAATAACAGCTACGGGTTCGTCGAGTGCCCAGAAATACAGAAGGAGTACGGCGGCGACGCATTTTTGCGGAAAGATCAATACCTCGACTGCTTTGAAGTGGGTGATAAGGTACTTGCCTCTATGACTTCTGATGTAATGATTTTGAATGACGCTAAACAAATTTTTCATGTCTAGCTGGTGCTGGTTCTGAATGAAATCGTCCGCTTCTAGGAAATCTGAGACACCCTGCCATTCATCTCCGAATCATCTTTTTCACGTTATTTCCAGGTCTCATTTTTGCTGGACTTGAGTAAGGAGGGGAAGCCACAGGCGATAGAATTGATGCCACCCGATGGCAAGGAGACGCCAGTTTTTAAGGATGGTGACCAAAGTTTTTACTAAGTCATATTCCACTGCACCAAACATGGAGGACATGATGCTTTAGGATGCCAACGAATTGAACAGAACGTCAGTTGTGAGATTGTCTTCGTCTAATATGTGGCTCGATTCTCTTAGACGCAGAGACGAGGAGTACAGCAGTAACAATATGCGGCCTGGCGGTTGGGGCAGGCCGCACTTTCGAAATGAGTCTCCCGCGGGTCTCAAGAGGGGCAAGGAGCATGGTATTTGATACTGAAAAATCATAATGAGATGATACCTGATCCGGAGAAAGATGAGCAAGAGCAAATAACACGGGATAGAATTAGAAGAAAAGTTACACCTCTGTATGTTAAAGGATGATCATGTTCATAGTACTGGTACTCAACTTATAGCTTACGGCCTTCCATGTCCGGATCCGACGTACGAAAAGCGCAGAAGGTTTGAACGGGGAGGACCGTATATGCGCGATGCAGGACTTTACTTACGACAACTGAAAGAGGTTGAGATATCCCCACGTAGTTACTTAGACTAATCTTTGATTAATCACTGTCTAGTCCACTCACAATATCCGATATCCTCACCTAGTTCTATTTTCTATGAAAGAGATGTCCTCACCTATGAAAGAGGTGAATCTCAGAGATAGACTCACCTAGTTCTATTTTCTATGAAACTTCTTAGATCTACTACTTCGTCTTCAACACTACATCTTGCTACTTGGTAGTTGGATTTATGATGGACATGGAGAGAAATGAGAGAAAGTTTATAAGTTGGACTTTTCACTATCAATAAGTTGGAGAGAAAGTATTAAGTATGATGCGTCTAGCTGGAGGTAGAGGTAGAAGACATCAGATAACAAGGCAGTTCTAATTTAAGGACGGGATTGGAGCGATAGAGGATGGGGATCAACCAATGGAGGACCAACCAATGGTAAAGTTAAAGATAATGATGTGTACAAGTACTTAATACTATATCTTCTATAACTCTTTATCATGATCTTCAAGTTTATTACAAGGACTCACTACAACATCAAGGTCAATTACTCACGAGCACATGAGGATCATGATGTAACACTCTTACCTTAGGAACTGGATCCAGTGTCGCTTCTTCATCGAGTGTAGGTGTAGGAACACACAAACTTCCTATTAAACCCAAAACACCACCAGCTGTTCAGGAAGGTCCCTGGAGCCCTTACATCACCGTCCTTAGCGACAGATGGTAAGGGCGCCGCGAGCGTGTAACGTGCGAGACGATAGGGTCACGCGCGACAATAATAATAATAATAATGATAATCAACGAACACTCTTACCTTAGGAACTGGATCCAGTGTCGCTTCTTCATCGAGTACGCTCCCTCCACCACCGCGTGTAATGCCGAATCCATTTGGTCCCCCGGTTCCGTCTGGGACTGGGACCAGCGTTGGCGACCTTACTGCGGCACTGCTAGCTTCGAATCCAGTGCTTCAGACCGCGGCGCTTCTCCATGCGGCCTCGAATTTGACTGGTATATTGAGTTATGTATCAGCCTCGTATGAGAATGAGTCCCGCCGTTCAGTTCGCCGTAAGGTGCCGCGGGGTAATTAAATGGAACTATAGCGGGAAATTGTAGGCCCAGGTCCCAAAAAAATGAATGCCGCCGCGCTGACCAGGATGAGCGAATGAATGAATGAATGAGTCGTGCTGTGTGTTAATTGTTTCTGTTCCTCCCTAGTATTAGTAAGAATCGTATCTGTACAACTAGTAACTATTTCCGCGATGATGTAAACGACGTTGTCCGAAAATATCCACATTCGGCACACAAGAAATTCATACCGACGTCACCAGGTGCCCCATCACCAAGTCCCACAGGGGGTGGTTCGACAGCGACAGGTGCGACCGGAAGTCACTCGTCTTGGGGAGGCGCAACGCAAGCACTCGGCTATCCGATCGGATATCAGTCAAAGCGGACTTCATTATGCCACCATGTAACATGAGAACATGTAACAAGTTTTGTTGACCCGCAAATAGATGATCTTCAATTTATCACTGACCAGGCATTTCGACGACATTCAAAGGAACTTGAGTATGTCCTGGCCTACTTGCACGGACACAAATTGAAAATGATATGTGAACAGGCCAACGCCTAAACCACTAAGCCAACAGTTTCCCAGACTCATTGCAGCTCTAACTTCTTCAGACATGAATGGCAGGAATCAGGACCAGCTTGGAGACGCGCTGCGTCAACTCTTAGGCGGAGCCCCCAGCTCCTCGAGTTCGGCGACTCTCTCGACTCATGCAACCTCGGCATCCTCTTCGTCCGGCGGGGCATTGTCCGCGTTATTGGGTACTAATGCCTCCTTGAGTCCTTCAATGGCAGGACACGGTGCTGGGTCATCAGGCTCACTCGGTGGACCAGGCTCTTCTTCTGCAGCCATGCTAGGACTCGGAGGCGTGGCGAATACAGCTGCAGGAGTGCGTGATCAGCAGTTTCTGAATGAGATCTTCGGAGCTGCTGGCTTGTCAACGTCTACGAACCAAACTAATGTTGGTTCTACACCTGCAGCAGCAGCATCATCAACGAGTTTGTTTGGAGATGGAGAGTTTAGTCAAGAGGACTGGACATCCTTTCTTCAGTACCTTTCGGTAGATCCTACAACTGGAGGCCCAAATGTTCTCAACGCTGGAGGCCCAAATGTTTAGGAGCACAATCTTCAGCTGCTCTGGCGTCTTCGTCTTTACGAGAAAACTATTCGTATCTACTATTCGATGTTGAGGAGCTGGCTGCGACGGCGAACTCGAACCACCGCAATGTTGGACGAGGCGTGCGGTATGGGTATCGTACCCCTCGACGCAAGCTCTCAAGGCAGATTGTGTAGGCCTACATTCGTCTTACTAATGAAGCCAGCAGGTATTCAACGTAGAAATCAATGGGTAAACCTCCCATATCTCTAACAAGAAATCGAGGCAATATTGAGGTCTAACTATTATCCACCTTGTTCATCAAAGTCAATTGAATATTTCATCTGGTTACCAAAATCTTTCGTTTTTTTTTGACGATCAGTGAGACACAATCCTCAAACCTAAGACCATATTTAGTCCCACATCATCGGCTTATCAGATGCAGATCTCTTCAAGAAGCATAAATTTCGATTCTAATATTTTCATCACATTTTCTTTCATTCTAGTCGCGAATCCTTATCTATCAATAAATGAACCTTGATCTTTCCCGTAGCCTTTTGCATCGATTCGCTGCCCATTAGAGAAGTTTTTGTCTCACGATCACACCTGCTTCCACGATACTACTTAGTTTTAACCATGGTTCTCATTAAAAATTTCTTCGCGTTTGCATTTCTTTTTTCTGCCACCGCTATGGCTAAAAAGTGCAAAAAAAATACATTTCTGGAGGTGCAATGTCGCCCAATTTTCTGCCGAAAGAAGCAGTTTGTAATAAAGTAGTATGTGTATGTAGTTGGTGCTTATATTTCTGCAATTCTAGTTAGTAGAGTTAGTGTTGGAGTTGCTGGCAACATTGCCATGATTATGAATTTAAAGTAAACCGATTCTTGCCTACTTGTTTTTCTGGATCGTGCGAGGTCACAGGGCGCGTAAAAATATATTTCTGCAAAAAAGAAGTCTCTCTCTATTTAGTTTATCATAAAATGTGGTCGTCTCTTCTCTTCTTTTTTGATTTTGGGTAACAAACTAATGCATCAAACTCCTCAAATGACTTTGATATTCAACGCAGAAACAATGCAAACTTAATTTAGAGTCAGGTCGTCCTCTTAGCTACGAAAAAGAATGTAAATCGATGATTCATGATTTGCTTAACTACCTTCATCCTTCATCATAAAAAAATCGTTGAGCAGCCTTTACAACTCGTGTCGTAATTTTTTTAATCGTTTTGTTTTGTGTCAATAGTATTGCTTCATTTTGGGGCTCTCCTGCAGTAGTTTTGCAAGGTCAACATTTCTAACGATCTCATCTGAATCTGAATCATTGAGGCCCAGAGACAGTCGATGATGCAACTACTAGAACATCGATTTTTACTGACTCGGATTTCACGTCGCTCGTCGTGGTCATCAGATTTCATTGGTATTTTCCTGATGGTGTCATGACTGAGATGACAAATCTCCATCTCCTTTGACATCTCGGGATCGGTATAGTATCCTTCTGGACTTTGAAGAAATTACGGAAATAAAAGCAACCTACAAGTCTAATAGTGAAGAGAGAGAGAGAGAGTCCTCTCGGTCGACTGGCGCGCGCTGCTTGTTGTTGAGAGAATCGCCGTTCTTGCTCCAGCATTATATGAATTCAAGTGATTGAAAAAACTCTGTCGTTGTGTGAAAATTGAGAGGAAAACTGGATGTGAATCCGTTTAGGAAAAAATCTCGTAGGACTCCCTGTTGCTGTTCTAGTAAAGAATATGCGCAGTAGTAGTTTTAAATATGGTAGATGAATACTTCAAAACCAAAGGCCATGTGCTATACTAAACGAATTTGATACACAGAAGTCTACCGGAGGTCGCTGCAGCAGCTATCCTAGAATCTTTTTTGGAGGTGAGTGGACGTGGAAGGAATAGCGGATGCTCCCATCCTTTTTCCGGTGTAAACGATTGAACTGATAACCCGATATTCGCAATTATAGCGAGCGAAGAAAAAATACTTTTCCTATAGCAGCGTATAGCAACCCTGAAGCAGTCCAACCGCAGAAACTTTCACAAGGAAGAGAAAATGGTAGTGCCACGTGGATCGCCCGCAAAGACTGCCTTGTCGCTGGCCGATACCAGTCCTGCAAAGCATGGTGAGAGCATCGACATCACCTTTTCCGGCGCAGCGATTTCCGCAGGGGCATCCGCGGTATCCCATATTCAGTTTTCATTTGTGACTCACTACACTGTCTCTGTGTCGCCTCTACGACCTCTTCCTATTTTAATATTATGAATTTTGCATTTGCAGAGTCTCTCATTGTCTTTGTCAGGTTCCCGGTAGCAACTATTGCGATGCCGAGGATCCTTTTGGCCTATCTCCGAGTGTGCAAAAAGGATCAAGCGCTTCGGTCATCCCACGTTTAGCCCTCGAGGTGAAGCAGAAGCATGGCCACGGTCATCTTGGCAATTATCCGCAAGGTTCTTCAACATGTAGAACATCTTTCAGCACCACGACGGGCACGACGACGGCCGCCACATCTTCAGTATGCACTTCGGCGAATAGTACAAGTCGCGGAAGAACGGCGTCATCGTCTGAGCCAAGCGGACCACGAGGTCAACAAGTAGCAACAGTCGAAGTTGATGTAGTCGTGGAGCCGCCAGATACGGCTCGTTTCGGCTGCGGGGACCGAGATGCGGAGGAAGATGACGAATTCTGCATCCAAAACAGGAATGTCCGAGACATGACCGACGAATCTGAGGAGAACTCTGCCTCGTCACCGCTCTGGTCGTCGTCGTATGATGACCACTCAGCGCGAGAAGAACGTGGCAGAGCAAGCAGGTCGAGCAGTACGACCGAAGACATTAAAGTTAAACTTCTCCAAGGTACAACTACTGGAGTTCGTGTTCGCGAAGGTGACGAAGACGACGATGCTCCTGCTCGTGCACCATCTATGAATAAGAGTAGCTTCATAAGCAAGGGTCGGAATAGTATCATGATAGCGCAGGAGGATCATGTCGATGCGACCTCTCTTCAACAGCAACAATCCTCGATAGCTGCATCAGATAATTCTGTTGAGGACGAGAAGCATTGTGGTGACGCGAATAGAAGCACATCCCGAGTTCGCAGCCTTGTCGCGAAGTTTAGTGGAGTTCGAAACAGTCCATTGAAACGCTTGAGTCCAGTAAAAATGGCAACTCTCGGAACAGAACGAAGAAAGTGGCAAGATCACTATCTTCTCCGTGTCAAACAGGATAAAAACAGCACGGCTGGTACAAGAACTGCTGATCCTCCTACTTTTCTTGAACGAGAGGACGACGACGTTGCGGATCATTCAGATTCTGCAGTAATCGCTACGACTAGGAGACTTATCGCAGGTACTCAGTCGGCAGAATTCCCACCAGGGTTTTTCGCGAGAGGTGGGAGAGACGAGGAGAGCGGCAGAGGATCTAAAAGTGAGGTCCAGGAGCCCTCAGACTTTGGTTTAGACGATGACGGCGTTGGGCAAGCAGGAGAACAAGCATCAGAGGAGGCCGCGAACGATGCTGGACGCGAAGTTGCGCAGTGCGTTAGTAACTACATCAGTGATGATCGAACGAGCATCATCAGAAATAGTTTGAAGCTGATCTGCGACCTCCGGGAGAAAATTAAAGGGACGAGTGAGGCTGGTGCGTCGACAGCGTTGCTCGGAGGCGCAACTACTTCAAAGGAATCACGAACAGGCGCAACAGACATGTCGACGATTGCGAACAATAAATCTGCTTCTGCAAATAGTAATAGTACAACTTTTGCTACTGCTTCTTGTCCTACTACTTCTTCTACAAGTTGTACAACTACAAGAACCTCTCGAGGTCGAAAGCAACGAGCGTGGACAACAACTGCACTGGAGGAGGAAGTGTCTTCGACGAGCGCCACAGCACGAGCGTGCGGTAAGACGAAGCACATCTCTACCTCCGTTTTAGAACGTGGAGCAGAGGTTTTAGACCGCAAACAGAAACTGCAAAATCCGAGACAGAATCAAGGTGGAGAAGCAGGAGGAGGTACTTGTTCAACCCCAACCGGAGGAGCTGGCTCGAATGTTTCGAGTTCGATGCTCAGGGAGAATAAGCAGGGCAGCAAAAGCACCACTGTAGAAGTGTCGGGTCACGCTAGCGTTCCCGTGACAGGACATCAAGCACGAACAGTGCGTGCAGCATCCACGAGGTTGACGCCGAACAAAGCTCCAGGAGGACGCAAGAAGAAGTTTTCGCCGACGAAGAGGAGTCCAAATAAGAAGGAAAAGTACAGTCCGCACAAGAAGCTAGCGGCAGGAGCCTCTTCTCCGGCTAAGACACCGGGAAGTCGATCATCGAGACGTAAGAATCCATTCTTAGTGCCGGCTTCCTCGCGCGCGTCCGGAACCGGATCACTGGACACCTCCTTTTCTGCAGGTAACCTTCAAGAGCACGGTGGGCAAAGCTCAGAGCAGCCATCTGCATCTTCTGCAGCTATTGTTAACGAGCCTATTCCATTGGCATCCGAGCAAGAGGGTGGTAGCAGCAGTAGCAGTTCTTCGTCAGGCGCAAGCAATAAGTTGTCCATGACCTTACGAAACCTGCATACGGAGATGCAGGGTCGCGTTCGGTCTATGCTCGGTCAATATTCGCCGAAACGAGTATCTCCAAAGAAGAACGGAAAATCGCCGTGGAGAAAGCGTGGAGCTGCTTCGAGACTAGCAGGTCAGAAAAACAGTAATTGTTCGGCGTCAACTACACCTAGTACGAGTTGTAAGAGTAACCATTACAACGAGCGAACCTCCGGAACAGGAACGCCAAAGATGATAAGTGTGCCCGATAAGAGCGTACTTGCAGAGCGCGCTGATGGCGACAACAACCATGGGGAGTCCGCTCTTGGAAGATTAGGTGCAGATGTGGGCGGGAACGACGGCGGCGTCAATACCAGAATGGCCCAAGAAGCAGATAAAGGCGAAGCAGATAATGGCCCCTCGGTCGGCGGGTCACATCTAGGCCCCGGCAAAAGCTGCGCTCTAGCGCGCAACTGCAGTGCGAGACGATCTTCATCAAAAAAAGGGGAGAAAAGGCCTGCAGCATCTCATCAGGCAGAGCCAGAAGCTGAAAATCCTAGTGAGACAACGAGGACAGCACCCTCAAAAGCTGCAAGCAAGACAAGTATGATGAGTATTGACTTTGACGACCCTGAAATCGAGAAGACAGCTGGTGACGTGCCAGAATCTTCGTCTTCTTCGAAAAGAACTTCATCCGCTGCTTTGCCGCAGACCAACGTGTTGTTAGGGACACCTCGGGAGTACTTCCGGCCACGAGAATATCGACCTGTCCTAGAGCAGAGGAAGCGGCTTTCTGAGGAGTTTTCTTATGGCTCTCCCGAGTCAAAGGCCGTTTCTCCGGACCTCATCGCAGACGATTCCAAACTCTCGTCAAAGGATGCCGTGTATGAAGATGCTGACGAAAATTCTCACGCTTTTGGCGATAAGGATGGGGATACCGACTCTACTTCTAGCAAAGGACGATTGAGCGCACCAGGTGCTGAGAGTAGTGCAAATAGAAGAAGTACTCCTACTTCACTGAGAAATCGTAGGGATCATAAGTTAGAACAACAACAAGTAGGACTAGGAGCAGCAGATGAAAGAGGACGTAGTAGTGATGGTGGTGCTGGTGGGGACCACAGCGAAAAGATGGAAGGTCATACCCGCGAAGAGGATACTCGTCATGATCGGGAAGGACCAAGAGTCATGTCCTCTCAAAGCAGAAGGTTTGCTCGTTCTGTGAGCAGGAGAAGAGAGGACAGCACTACAGGAGGCGGGCATGATGAAACGTGGTTAAGCGTAAACAGCGAAGCGGATGAGAGTTTGGAGGCACGGTCGCTCTCACGTCCAAGAACAGCAGCCAACCGATCGCATCCGAGCTCGATCACGATACGAAAGCATAGTCAGGTTGTCTCCGGAGACGCGAAGTTTTTCATGGACCAGGATTGTAAGGACAGAGTAGATGACAATGGAGGAGATAACAATAAGCAGGTCGTACACGTACAGGACAATGTTGACGCTAGTGATGCAAAAGTAACCTCTTCACGACAGCGAGAGCGAACACCAGTGCGAGCGTTGCAAGAGTTCTGGAATAGTCGGGTTCAGGAAATCTCCGAGCAGCAAATGGCGGATCGCTCCAGGCAGCGCGATCTCGTGCAGCGGGGGAAAGAACGCGCATCCTCGGTTTTGGAGCAAATCGAGCAACGACGGTCGCAATCAAGCCGAGCGCGCAACTCGACAGCAGACGATATAGACGATGAGTTGACGCCGGCGGCGAATGAGAATAGACAGTCTGCGGAATGGAAATTCGGTATGAGCAAACGAGGCGCCGGAAAAGACGACAGTAGAGCCTCCGTGCAGGAAGCGCAAAGTACAAGGGAGAGCGCGGCGGCCCCAAGCAGTCAGAAACAAGGAGTGCGCGGCAGCGCAACGTCGCAGACGAGAGGAGGTGAACCCGACAATAAGACCGCTTCGGGCGCGACGGCGCGAGACTCAACAAGGGCGCTTTCATCTCGCCCTAAAACTGCAGTCATCAATGGCGAATCGGCATCGATGTCATCGAGGCCTTCCAGTCGCGTCGTCTCTTCCAATAAGGCTGGCGGAAGGGCAAGTCCTCAGGAGATGCCACGTAGGTCGAAATCGGCAGTGCTACAGGAGCCGGTCCTTCACACATCGAATTCAAGAGCTGGAGCGCCAAGATTCGGTCACAGCATGCACCAGGAGGGTGCACAGAGTGCAAAAGCGGCGACTAGTGCGGGCCCTCGAGGACATGTCAGCAAGAACAAGACCGTGACGACTACACCTGCGGCATCCACTTCATCTGCAGGTGGCTCGACATCAACCGGCTCCTTCCATCGCTCAGTGACGAAGGGGGAGTCGGCTTCCGGTGTGTCTTATTCTAATAGTACTCCAGCTACTTCATCTTCGACATATGGGCGTTCAGCATCAACGAAGCCTGTGGTGCAGCAGCCATCTTCGAGGACCAGAGGGGCTCAAAGCGGATCATCTTCTGGGACAGGCACGACGTCAGTGAAAACGAAAAAGTTTGCGCCACTGCAACCGAGTAGCAGATCGCGGTCTCGGACACCCACAGGGGCTTCAGCGACTGGTAGTGCTAGTTCCTCTTCTGCTAGCGTGGCTATGGTCAACACTGGATCAAGTGCAGGTCCCCCCGGACAGCGTTCTGTCATGGCACCCGGGTCGTCAAAAGTGCAATTACAGCCAGGAAGTCGAACAGTCGCTGCGCCTGGTCCGCCGGGTGCCAGAAATAGTGTTCCGGTTGCGGTCGAAAGCGCAGGGACGCCAAGACCAACGCCAGAATTCGTTACGCGAGGTTCCATGGCCGAAGCCTCGTCGGTAGCCACGGCCTCACCTGCTACGCTGGTGACGACTATTCGTTCTGAAGGCTGCGTCTCTTTTAGCGACAGGCAGCGACAAGACCCGTCTCGGACACAGCCGTCCTCAGAGGTTAGTTCGTCGGCAAACACCACGCAGATCCTCGCCTCCTGTCATGCTTCTCCAGTGCAGGAGCAGCCGCATCGACCTGTTGCCGGCGAGGTGGCGATAGCATCATTGACCTCCCAATCACAGAAAGGTGGAGCTCAGCCACGCCAGGAGGAAGATGTCGGAATTTCGAATCTTCCCTACCGCCCGATAAGCCCGACGGCGAACCAGAACTACTCGTCCGGGGATGGGTCAGCATCTTCGTCTCGAGCAGTTATGAATTTCCCTAGCACAAATACTTCCGCGGTCTCGCCTGGCACGCAGCATGCAGGTACTGCTAGTGCAGCTTCCCCAGCCGGAACGACGGCAGCACCAGTCGTGGCGACGCGGATTGTCAGCGGAACCGCTGCAGCGCGTGCTTTTGACCAATCGACGGCTATGCCTCCCGCTTTTACGAGCTCATCATCCGTTGGAGGCAGGTTCGTCGCACCGATGAAGTCGCCGGGGACAATCGTTGGGAGCGCGCCGTCGCCGTTGATGCCAACGGAGACTCGACGTGAGGGCCACAGAAGTGTCGGTGCAGCGCCGTTGTCTCAACGTCATACGGCTTCGATGGCGATGCAACAGGGTGCTTTATCTGCAGCGGGAGGTACACATTCGTCTAAATTGTGGTCCCTGTAATTCTGTACTACTACTTGTTTTTCTTGGGTGTGTGCGTATATCTGACATGTCGTGAATCTGTGGAAATGTTTCTCACTGCTCCTACGAGGCGTTGCTTGTTACTGGTCTCTTCACACATTCAAATTCAAACCTTTTTTTCTCAGCTGCTACGGCACCGACCTTCTGCCCTGCGCCTCGAATCGCGGTACCTCAACTGACGTCCGCGTTCCAGCTTGGATCTGGCTATAGCTCAGTCCCTGCCTTCTGCAGTGCTCCGCAACTGTTCGCAGCGTCCACCTCCTCCTCGTCTTCGCTCCTTCAACCGACTCCGCTCGGCCGTTCACCGGCGACCATGCAGCGCTCTGCAACGCCTACTTCCGGCTTGATCCACCCAGGTGACAGAGATGCTAGATCAACTCCCTTCATAGGAGGCGCAGCTTTTTCCGCAGGGACAACAAACACATCGTCTTCGTCTTCGACTTCTAGTACTACTGGTGGAACGACATCAACGATTTTGAGTTACAAGTCGCCTCAAGTGATACAACACCAGCAGCTGAATTACGGTCTCCCTTCGTTGCAGCACCAAGCAACTACTTCTTGTAGGAGTTCGGGAGCTCCTTCTCCCTTGATATCACCATTGCAACCACGCACGCCTCAGCAAACGCAACGCTTCGAGGGCGCGAACAACTTCACCTTGAAATGTCCACAAAGTCCGCCAAAGCAAAGTGGTAACGCAGGGGCCACTACTTCAGCTAGTAGTACTGGTCCGCGTCCGCCTCCGCCGTCTTCCACTATGGTTGGGTCCGCAGCGAGCTCCACAGGTGGAGGCCCTCGTGTTTCCACCAACAGTTCATCTTCGACATCTAAAACCACTATTAGCACCTCCAAAAGCAATAGCAAAGTCGAAAATGCCAGCATGAACATTGGCCATGGCTTCTCAACGAGCAGTAATGCGACAACTAGAAGTGTCACTCCGCCAGCTCCAGGGAGAAGCCTGCAACAACATATTCAGCATGGCATTCGACAGAGCACAGCTTTGATGAAAAACACACCCACCATTACACCAATCGCGAACACGAAGAGTCCTCTTGTAACACCTGCTAAAAAATCTTCTTCAGCGCTCCTTCCCGGCGCAAGAGGTGTAGTAGCAGGTTCTTCGAGTGCATCAGCATCTTCACAACATCAAGCTACGTTCTCGAAGCAAGCTAGTGCATCAGCATCTTCACAACATCAAGCTGCGTTCTCTGGTGTATTTCCAAGTCCAACCGAGAGCTCGATTCAGATCGAGATTCAAGGTGCTCAATCTTCGCCGAGTGGCGAAGGCTCCTCGTCGAATAGTGCAAGCGTGTCTGCGTCCGTGCCGACCCCTGGCGTGGACGCACTTGCAAACGCACGGCTCGACGGCCTCACTGCGGGACTGCTGAACGACTACAGGAGTCCAAACTCGATCAAAGACTTTGAAATCATGGACCTCATCGGAAAAGGCACGAGCGGGGAGCTGTATCGTGTGCGGCCTAAGGCGAGTTTTCGACAGAGTCCAGCTTTCGTCAAGCCTAATCCTTTCAGCGGTAGTCCAGGGCCCGCGGAATTGCCAAGCTTTTACGCCCTCAAGATTATACGGAAAAGCAAGGTAACAATATGAATACTATAAGTGAAAATTATAAAGTGTTCCTCGATCCCAAATAAGAACTTCACAGGACTTGCGAGAGCAGGTGGTGCGTCCAGGTGTTTTTTGAAGAACGAGGTGATCATGATCAACAAGGAGATTATTGGATCATTCACAACAAGAGCTTACTCCTTTGATCTAATATCAGAGTAGTTTATAGCACGCATGGTGCATGGAGTAGCATGGAGTGCATGGAGTGCAGAGCTTTAAGGGGCGCAAGAAGCTCCCCCTTTAGCTCCATGCTACTCCATGTGATCCATGCACTCCATGCCATGCGAGCTGTGAAACCTTATAAATTTCTCTGTAATATGTGTAACGACCCAAACCGTAAGGTAAGGATAAGGATCAGCTTTCTGCTATCCTCTCAGTATGAGTCCCGTCGCAGCTGAGGAAGCTCCGCTTGACTATGATCCCTAATATTCATACTAGGTGAAGCAGCTGAAGATGCAAGATTTTTTGCTTCGGGAGATCGAGATTCACTCAACCCTGAATCATCCGAACGTCTTGCGGTTTTACGACTATTTTACGGACTCGCGAAAAATCTATTTGCTACTCGAACTGTGTCGATCCGACCTTTACGCGCTGATGAAAGCCGGAACTACGAGCAACAACGCTACGACTGCGACTGGTGGTTCTAGTTCGGTGGTGGGTGCAGGAGCGGTGACTGCCAATCAAATAGCTTCCAGTGGGTCTACAGCAGAGACAAAGGCGCAAGGTCGCTTTTCCGAGGCTCAGGCAGCGGAATACATGCACCAGATCTGCACAGGCTTCGCCTATTTGCATCAAAACAAGGTGTTGCATGGCGACATCAAGCTCGAGAACATCCTCATAGGAATGGATGGCCTCGTCAAAATAGCAGATTTTGGGACTGTGTGTAAGTCACAAACGCTCAAACGTAGCACGTTTTGCGGAACTTTGGACTACCTCGCTCCGGAGATAGTGGAAAGAGGGGAAAAAGAGTACGCTGGGGATCGGACCGATGTCTGGGCTCTCGGCATCATGCTATTCGAGCTCATAACTGGAAAACCACCGTTTGAGGACGAAGATACGTATCCCGAATGATATAGATATTGTAGTTGATGGTGTTGGTTGATTGGACTGGGAGAGACATCGATTATAAGTAGTTGCGATGTCTGCGTCTGTCTTCAGTGATAATTATGTTAACAAACTACAAATAGAAATACAAAAACAAATTTAAATAATATACAAATGGTACATGATATAGAATCTTCAACAGCTCTCCCTCTCACTCCGACACGAAATAAGATGCAACCATCTTCTTGTCTTCAGGTACAAGACATGCCGTCGTATTCTGAAGCGTGAGCCAGTCTTTCCGACTGACATGACGTCGGAATGTTCCGATCTTATACGTCGCATGTTGCAGAAAAATCCGAACCAGCGCTGCAATCTCGCAGGTGTGCGCAGCAGCGCGTTTTTCAGAAAGCATGGGTTGGGCTAGGAAGATTCCTTGCCCTCTGATTTTTTGATCAAGAACATGATACTTACGTTGTTGATGTAGCACTGCTATTATAGCATCAGTGTTAGCAGAAGCAGGGGATATCATCGCAGTCAAGTAGAAATAGAATTAGGTGGAATTATAAAGACAAAAAGGAACAGCAACTGGGACAACCACAACGTCACCTTTCATCTAGGAATCCAGTAAATGTTCATTGTATAATCAACCTGTTGTCCGTTTTTGTTTAGTACATTGAATACTTTGAATATCAACCGACATGCCCTTGCATAATTAACCTCTTTCGATGTGAGGATTGAGGCACTGATTCTGATAGCTTGACCTACGTAGGGAAAAACAGGCTATGACAACTCAAAAATGTAGTTTTTATTATCTCACGCATGCATCGGCATCTCCATCTAGTACACCTTCAGCTTCGACACGCGAATGACAGAAAGACACACACTAGTGTTGGTCGTTTTCTAGTTTTACCACGCTTCATCTTCCCCAACAGACTCGATACGTATTTCCTGCAGTTCGTTGAAGACAAAAACACAGAGATTGAACACGGCCAGCGCAAGCATTCACAACGTGTTTGGGTATACGTTTCGTTTTCGCTTGGTTCCAACACGGTGGTATGGACGAGTTTGAGTTGTCATCAAGCACCATAAGCGCCATTATGATTTCTATCATCTAATGCCGGATATAGCTGGTACTGCTGGCTGTGCGGGATTATGTCCACCTGCGGCTGAGTGGCTTCTACGTGCTTAAGATAGTTTCACTTATACGTGAATGAATACGTGCGGTCATTGAGTCCGGATGAGCGACTTGCTCAGGAGAAGAAAAAACAAATTTAGTGTGGCCGTCTTGGAGTGCATTATAGATGAAAATCATCCTAGTTCTGCAAACAAGTGTCGTAGTAATGAAAAAGGATGAGTAACAAGAAGCCACAAAAGAAAAAGGAAAAAAAACGAAAAAGTGAGCATATAGACGCTCTGCAAGACCGAACTATTGTCGCATGATCGAACAGAATGCGAAGACAAAAACAAGAGAAGGAATACGAAACTTTGTTTCTAGTATTGCCATATGAAATACACATAACAATAAGTACTTATAATATATCGATTATATTGTCTACTCTTCATTTTTGGCACCGACAAAGTAAAGGACAGCCCAAGCCATGACCATGAACGTCGATCAAATCCACAATTTAATGGGCCTCCTGGGCGTGGACCAGGGGGAAGAGCAGGAAAATAGCACCCTACCTCCGAATGCCATCGCTGCGGAAAGAACCGCCATGGGCTTCAAGGCCAGGAGTCAAGCGAAGCCAAATCTTAAGGTACCTCATTATCATTTGCCCTTGCCGCTAGACTTTTTTTTATTTGGTAATACCAATTGCGATTACCGAGTTGTCCTACTTTTGCATTGTGATTTGCTGCTTGTACGAGCAGAAGAAAAACAAGTACGTAGCATCAATGTGGTATTCATATTCTCTTTCTTCTCGGAGTTGTACTTGTAACTGCTGATGGCCTCTAACAGATCATAGGGATAGTTCGCTTGTGAGTACTTATTCAATCCTTGTCGTTCAGGTAGCAGTAAAAGACCGGAGTAAAAAAAAGTCGGAATTGCAAAAGAAAGTTGCAGAATCTGTGTGGCGAGACGACGACTTCAAGGAGAATGCTGGTGTCGTGCTCAAGGATGAAGGCGACGACCGGAAGACGCCAGACTATGAAATTCTATACAAGCAGGATGTTGGAAGTGAAGACGTCTTCCTCAACCTGGGTATTTTTTACCTACTTTGTAGTTTTACGAGGAAGAGGACAACGAACTTCCTGTTTGTTAGTTGTTATGGTACAGTTTTTTGATGTGGATAGAATGAAGATGTAGATGTTGCACGTTGATTTTAAGATACAACACGAAGACAACTACCACCTAGGTGACCGCGACGGTTCCTCGGACCACTGCTCTGACCTAGTGCTGAAAGTCAAGTTGCCTGGCGCCCAGTTGAGTGATATCACGCTTGATGTACTCGAGAATCGTGTTGTGGTGAGCTCCAAGAATTACCATCTCAACGCGGCGTTACCTCAACCTGTGCGAAAAGACGATGGCAACGCCAAGTGGGATAAGCTGAAGGGAACCCTGTCTGTCACTCTTCCTATAAAAACAGAAGTCAAATACTTCTCAGACGTAGCAGAATTGATAAGAGATCCTGACAGAGAAAACTGATGAAGATTCGATGACCCAGAGGTCGGGACATGACCCAGAGGTACGGACGGGTGGTTGCGACGTTAGGACCACGGCTGTTTACTTAGAAGATGCGCGGCATAGGCACCGACGTGATAAAGTCTTCAATTCTACTGTTTATGCATCGCTGATTCGATTCTCTTGCAGTTGAACATGTTCTAGAGAGAGGTGGTTGAAGTGTAGTTTTGAGAAAAGTTATTGGGTCCTCCTGGCACGAGAGTCTGAGTCCCCTGTCCCCGGCATTACAAAAAAAAAAGGAAACTGTTTCCGGTTTGCGAACTGGATAAAGGTCAGGAGATTCTTTCAATCTTCGCGGCATTTCGAAAATAGAAGAAACTTTTTCTGAAGTCTCTAAATCCGAACCCAAATCCTCAATGTGTGTGCCATAGATGCCCACCCTTTACCTGAAACTGAACCCTCAGACCATTCCGCTCATGTCTAAAATGTGGAAAAAAAATGTGTAATTCTTGTCTCTGTCTTGCCAAAGCAAGGGCAAACTCATTTTGATAGTCACGTTCTCGTTCTACATAGTAGCAGTTTTTGTTTTCTTGTTGAATGATCCACCTCATTTCCACCAACGTAAATCCAGTAGTCGTGGTACTGTCTCAAATTTTCTACTGTCAACAACATCCTCAGCTTCATGTTCAGGTACTGAAAAATTGAATATTTTTTCCCAGCAGTCAGAACCAGATTTTCACTCGGAGACAGACGCCGGACGTCGCGCTGTATTTTAGCTACACCCGCATTTCGATTTCTCCCACTTCGGCCACGGCCACCTTTCCTTTCAAGAGGAGTGCTTGTGATTGTCTGAGAGAGATTCTGCAGAAGGCGATTTTCGCAGCCTAATTGTTCGCGTGCCTCCAACAACGGCCAGCACGCTCACGCAACGACTCCTGCTTCACCACTAGCTTACTGATGCCATTCGGTCCTCTTGGCTGCTCCCGATTCAGGCAGTTCAACTAGTGCCTACAACTTAGTACTGGTACTACATCAGCCGCATCCGTTTCCAGGTCTTCCACGAGCACAACAGCCATCTACTTCGCGAGCAAGATGTTGTGTGCAATCGAGAATCGAGGTCCCAGTGGCGGAGAGTCCACACCCCTCTCCTTGTTGCAGTTTCACCAGGAGAACCAGCCAGGGTCATCGAAGATAGGCACGTTTGAGAAGGCCCTCTTCGCCAAAATCGGACGGTACCAGGTCATGTTTGGTCTCGCGCCGCATCTGGAGGCTTCCCAGGTCGTGAACCTGGTGGGCGCCTGTAAAGAAAAAGTCGAAGCAATACTGAAGGCTCAGCTGCTTAGCGGAGCTGGAACTTCGAGCGCGTCCTCATCCGCATCGATGAAGAAGAGTCCGAAAGATGCGTTTGACCCACTGTGGATACGGGAATGGTGCCATCTAGAATTACTGCCTGGAGGGCCAGGAATAGGCGGTGTTGGCCAACTGGAATGTTAAGGCTATTTCGAATTATCTTTTCTTGTTGAAAAATACGATAATTGATCATGTCGTGAGTATTCATAATTGATGGTTGTATTCCAAGCTAAAAACAAGGAACTTAAGAACGACAGAAGGAGAACAAATTGCATCTTTTGTTAGTAGGTGTGTTAGTAGTTGTAGTACTAGTTCTATTTTTTTCAAGAGAACCAAGAGAACCAGTCCTCTCAGAGGCTCTGTCTCTAAGACCAGACTGAGTCACAGCGGGATTATATGTACGCCGTGTGGGAAGCTTTTAATTCTCTGGTGGAAGAGGAAGCAGAGGTCCAAACAAATCCTCGCAAGCTGTCGGATGTAGGTACGTGATCATTGTTTTCATTAGCTGCTGCTCTACTGCTTTGTTCAACTTTGATTTGACCTTCAAGATTATGAAAAACTCCATTCTTGTTCAGCATGCAGTTTTTACATTAACTTACTTATTATGTTGATGAGTATCTTTAGCTTGAGTTCGGTTCCTTGTTTAGTACAATGAACGAATACCTTCTTCACCAAATAAACCAAATAAAGAAGAACATCGAGGAGGACCCTAAGCCTAAGCTATAATTGCAATCCAAGGTGGTCCAAGTGCACCGACAGTGTTTCGACGGGTGCTCGGTGCGATACCCCATGAGGACGACTATTGTGCCGTATGCCCAGCGGAGATACCATGGACCGAGCGGTTAGACTCCAAGATGAAAGAGTTAGCAGTGGAGCATTTTTCTGAGGGTATGATGATCAATCTGAGAGTATGATGATCAAAAAGTAAGGTTGTGCAACGAGAAAAATCCTGGTCTAATACGTACTTACGACCCGTGAACGTTGTTGAAGTTAGTAAAGTGGTTCAAGCGATATCAGGCTGCATTATTTCCCTGTATCGCTCAAGGCGATTCGGATCGGTAGATCTTTCTTCGACACAGTACATCAAAAGCTTCGCCATTTTTGAGCTTTTGTACTACATAACATGGGATCATTAAGTTCAATATAGCAGGACTAGTACCTCCTGGTATTCATTTTTCTAAGACGAGCAGCAAGAAAGGCGACGAAAGCGACACTCTGCGCGATCTCATAGCGACATTGCGAAAGCGCCAAGACTACATGGATCAGCTGATGGGTACCTCTATCTTCATGGGTACCTCATCTTTAAGCGATGTGGAACCAACGTCAGCGGTGACGGCATCAGTGTCAGGCAATGGCGGTGCAGGAAAAGATAGTGGAACAGCGAGTCCAGCCTCGCCATCGCCTGCAGAGCCAGGGGATGCTATTCTTATGCAATTTATTATAAATATGCTTTAATTTATACGGGTTCTTGGGGTTTTCTACAAGAACTCTTTGTTGCCACAGGCACAGCTCGATCATTTTATTTTTTAGTATTTTCCTAGACCTATTCCTCCATGTGAGGCTAAGGATTAGGAAACCAAGTACTAAATGAAGCATCTTCCACAGTGAGCTTCAACATCATCTCTAACATTCTAGTGGTTGCGAACTCAGCAACAAACGAATCGAACGCTGATAGTCTGGCGATTGCCAGGAAGAAATTAGCGAAGAATGTGATGGTTTTGCGGGATTTGCTTTTATTGTCAGACCACCTTCATATTTCGCTCCCAGACCTGGCCAGGCGTGTCGCTGAAGATTAAGGCCCTGACTGTAGTTGTAGACTTGAGTACAGGTATATGGTACCGTGGTTGTAGTAGAAACATGTGGATATTATTGTAGACTCACCAAGTGCAACAGATACGCATCGTCTTGATAGAAACAGCTGCTGAAACAGCTCGTGTTCGACTTTCTACCTTACTTTTCTAACGAGAAATGCCAGAGGTGTCGCTGATCCCGCGTGTAGCCCCGCATGTTTCTGCGCAGTATAGGAGTGAGCAGAAGGACTTCTTTTTGCTGGAGAACATGCGACGAATCCATTTCGAAAGGAAAATTATGGAGCATTGCTTACCCTTACAACCCATTCTGCAGCTCATAAGTAATTATACAGCCTTATAATGATTCACTATCCCTCTAAGAATCGTCTATTCGACGAACTGATTGACAAGCAGACGAATCCTGAGGATACGTCTGCTGGTGGACTCCAGATAGCGAAGTGTGGGCCAGGATGCGCTTGCGGCGCACCGCCTCGGTGAGGAAGATAATCTATGTACTACACACTGCCACTGGGTTAGAAATAGATTGCAAATAGATTGCTTAGACGACCGGGACTTCTATCATAGATTGGTTAGACGACACGTAGATTGGTCACAAGCTCAAGAAGTTCCTCATCATCGTGGAAAAATCTTTGCAGTCTTGTGACGCGGAGTCCAAAAATTTCTTCAAAGGAGTCCATTGACCGAGTTACTTCTAGATGCATTTCCAGAACTTTGATAGTTGGGGGATGTTGCTCAACTGCATGATTGAGTTTCAAGATCTTCGGCAGTTCTTGGGAATATAGCTAAATATCATGTTGATAGTCTCCGTCGATAACCTACTGCGAATCCATATCCAATTTGGACCAAATGTGAGCAACAAAATAGAAGGTTTTCGATGTTGGGTTATCAATCTAGTGCTTCGTGATTTTTTTTAATTATACTTGTACTTACTCAGTTCTCTCAGCTAAGTATTTTTCATGATATATGCTGCGCTCTGCAACGGCATCCACCAAGTCGCGACCCCTCGGCCCACATACTTTTACGAGCACTTCTCGGGATGTTACTTAATTGATTCTGATGTAGTCGAAGTCGATGAATGTGAACAAGTTACTCTCGGTACCTCCCTGGTCGTACAACCGCCACGTGTTTGCACAGTTTCTTCTGATCAGTCGAAATCTAGTGAAGTTTGAGGTACAACTATCAAGATTTTACATTTACATCTGAGCAAATCCAAATCACTGAAACTGCCTCCACGCCATGCTAGCTGCAAGACAAGGATTTGACACTTCACTGTGAAGACGTACATTAATGGACTCCGACAACGACAAGGAAGAGGAGGTAAGCATCTTGCAATCTTCAAAAGCTGAGCGTTTTAGAGTTCTTAGACTTACTAGTTTTCAAAGTCATCGTAGTTTTTCACCATCGCATGCCAGTTTTCGTACAACAACGCAGCTTCTTCGTACCATTCCTTCGACCTACTCCTACGACATTGCATTTCCCTTATAAAGTTAAAGACGCATGTAAAGATAAACATCCTTTGCCTTTGCCTTTCCCCACTTGCTCTTGCAGAAGGACCCCTACTTGGTGGCTCCCGTCACCTTCTCCAGTATGCTTTGGTTGTTCTTTCTATAAAGGGAGAAGTATGACGAGACTGAGTTCTCTTTTTCAGAAAGGCTCTGATACCAAAGGCAAAGATTCTGACAGGTGACAGCCACGAGCACGATTGTGACGAGTCGTGAGTTATTGTTATAGTCCGACACCGACGCCCAGCACGACCACAAGCACGTCAATGAGTGAGTCATGGTAGACCGACCGCCCACGTCATCAAAAATGCAAAATTGCGAATCTAAAAAGTGTTGGGGAACAAGAACCAGGGAGCAAATGAAGCGATAGAATCACAGGACAATACGAATTGGCCACCTACTGAAACGTGTATTTTCGATAGTACACAACGAACTAAGGACGGGGACAGGAAAATCTGTACGCAGAAGAATGGTACACAGTATCAGAACCGTGATTTATTTCCTGCTTGTTAACAGCTATGGCATCTGCGATTTCAAATGTGTAAGAGCCATAGCTCGAAACAACGCTATCACAGACCATTCGGTCGCATCTTCGCAGGGAAGCGATCATGGTCCACACCAAGACGCGCTTCAGTCCCCGTTGTTTTCTCTCCGTCTTACACCTGAAATCGCCTCCCGCGTTGCATTCGATCGACCGCGAATACAGACACTTGCCCACCTTTTGGCAGAGCGTGATCGAGGAGAGCGCGATCGCTACCTTCTCCCCAAGGAACTTCTTGGGAAATCAAAACGGCACGTCGAGAGATGGGCAGCTCGCTTCAGAAAAAGATGGGCCGACAGCAGGCTCGTATTACCATCTGCCGACGGCAGCGTTGGTGTCAAGAAGCATCTCGTCCTCGCAACGACTACGCGTCCTCACGAGCGCTTCCTGGCGGATGCGATGTGTGCCTGGCTCGGAATTTCAGTCTGTCAGGAGGTGCGCGAACAGAGGCTTGCAGCGGAAACGGATTTCGATCTCAAAAAATCGGGAGATGGGCGTGTTCCAAGAAGCAGTACAGAGAATCGCACGTTGCAGAAGTTTGTCTTCCGATTTTCGCGCACTTCCTATGTTCATCTTGCCGGTCGTGATACTCTAACTCTATCCGAGAAGAAGGTAGCAACAGCAACGAGTAACACTGAAGATATGAAATCAACTTCTTTTTCGACGAAGCACCATCACAGCTCCTCGGAGACAAAGTATAATTGCGTCGCCTTTTCTTCTTTGTTAAGTTTCGCGGCAGATCCCGTCTACGTCGTGGAGTCACTGGAAGCAGACTCAGGCTGCGATATCTTCGTGATTGCTGCTCTTCGACGGGACGATAAGGTGGAGGACTTCGCGGAGCCGAGTTTGTTGCCAGAGGTAAGGAGCCCCGCAAGCGCAACAGGAGCGGGAGCTTCCAGGCAGAGCAAGCCACGACTGCAGCAGCACTACCGTGCGTGGACGATTCCTGAGCTGGATGCCTTCCTGAGTGATTTTCAGGATAGATTACTCTTAGTCGGATTGCAAACAGGCATCTACCCGGATGGGCAACTAGCAGTGCTTGTTCGGAAACATTTGTTTACAGAAGGAAACGGAAAGGCGACACCATCAGCATCAGAGCGACCGGCGTTGGGTAACGGAAAGGTATCACCATTGGTATCAGAGCGACCAGCGTTACAACCGGCTTCTTCGCCTTTCTCTCCTTGGCTTCTGCCCATTCCTAAATTGTTGGAGAAGCTGCCATCCACCCTAACGCTCTACGAATACGACATGTCTATAGGACGGGTGAGCGGATCGCCGCTTTTTTCGGCGGATAACTTGACGACGATAGATGCAGACCGTCTCTGGCCCTCTACAGCTCAACTCGTTGCATTTGGTCATCGCTCGCGACCTCGAGGGCCGCATCCGTCTGCAGCGGAACAGCTAAAACTATTTTCGCATCGTCATCAAGATCAAGCGATGAACCTAGACCTACAAACAATAGCTATTCCCCAGCACGGCTACTACACGATCACCACGACAAAGCCAATCCCACTCGTTCATCCTCTACTTCGACCCGGATGGCTCAGTCGAAGGCCGTTTGATCGCTTTTTTCTACACGAGGACGCGCAATTACAGCCAGCAAGCAGACTGAAACGCTTTTTCAATGACCGGAATTCGACTGACGAGCATCAGAAAGAAGTGTATGCTTTTGCAGCACTCTTAGTGTTAAGACTACAATAAATCCACTTTCGGAGGCATCTTGCTCCCGTTTTTAAAGGGAAAAGAGGGCCCAAGATACTGCTGCGGATGTATTTCCCTTGGTTCTAATGGTGGAAAAGCTGGGCTTGAAGGAGGTCTTTGATGTTGGTTGCGGCTCGGGATGGAAACTCGTTCATATGTTGACAAAGGAATGGTTTGCCACGGGAACAAGAACTGCGAATCGTCTTGATGCAACATCCACATCTACTTTACGACGAGTTTCGTCAACAGAGGAGCAGGACGAGGCAGAGACGTCTTCCACTAGTTCTACTGGTAGTACACATAGTTGTACTAGTACTAGCACATCTTGTTCACCTGGACCTGCTACAACTTCTACAACAAGTAGCACAACGCACGACACATCGCGCGACACATCGCACAACACATCGCACGACACATCGTCATCGATTTGGAAAGAGTTGCGCAAAACGGGTTTTGACGTGTTTCCTACGCTGGCTTTTCTTCGTCAAAGCTACAAAATGAAAAATTTGCGCTGGCTGACCGGATCTGAGGATTACATCTTTGCGAATGCGACTTCGAACTCGTCTCCCTGTCTCGTCCTCGCCTCCGACGTCATCGAGCACGTGGAGGACCCTGGCAGTTTCCTCGATTTTCTGACAGGCGAAAAATTTGAAGTCTGCAACTACCTGCTGCTCTCAACCCCGCGGCGGGAGTGGGCGTCACCGGTAATTCCGAAAAACGCGCATCACATAAGGGAATGGGACTCAGTAGATATGGATCGATGTAGTTTTTGCCATTTCTTTGTAGATCATCTTCGAGGCTCAGGCTCTGGCGCACCCTTAGGCTTAGGGTCTATACGGGAATGATATAGATATCTTCCACTCGATGTTTCACACCGAAGGCGGAAAGAAGGGCAGCCTAGACTCAGACAGTCTACTGACTCAGATGGAAAAACTACATCCATACTAGAGTTTCCGACCTGGTTAGCCGTCTTCCTGAGCAGGAAGGGGTGGGCGGTGGTGGATTCCTTCGTGGGATTGCAAAGGGCTGCGACTCAGGTGGTGTTTCTGGAAAGACGACAGAGACATCTTCCAGCTACCTCGATTGGCTGATGAAGGGCACCGGAGGAGTTAGGTTCCTCGCCTGGCTGAAGAAGGATAGCACCTTGCTTGGCTGAAGTAGAGGAAAGTTAGTAGGTTCCGCTGAACAAGTAAAAGAAAGAGCTGCTAGTTAGACTTGAATGTAGTTGCATACTATGCATTCCGAAACTCTCTCAGTTGTGGATCAATCTACGTCTTTGTGAGATTGTTTACCTAGGTTTCAGAGTCATCATAGTTTTTAGTCACAAAAGATTCACGCTAGTAGCGTCGGAACAAGAAATCCACTCTGCAGCATATAAATTTCCCTGTCTACAACTTAGTCTTAGATGTCATCCTCTGGCGGTGATATTTTTCAACCTTTTCCTCATGGATTTGGATGCAAGAGGAAGAGCTTGAAAGAGTATAATTGGTATTCTATTATTTTTCGAAAAAGATTAAGATACTCTCAAACGTTCAGGCGACGGCAACGACGAAGAGCATCAGTTGTGACAAGAAACTTACTGCTCTTCTCGTCCTACCCTCAGCACGGAAACAAGTGTGTTATAGTGCGACCCCTACCTCATCAAATCTAAAAATGTAAAACAGCACATGAGAGTGGGAGCGCATTAACAAAAAGCTGGGGAAAAGAAGCTGAGTGCAGCAAATGAAGAGGGATGGAGTCAGAGCAGGAGACCGCATATACAGATTTAGGATTAGACGGAATATAGGGTAGCCCCATGAATCACTTAAAGTCCTCTCGTCCATGATAGCCTATGTATTATTCGATTTGAAATTTGGACTTTGTTAGAACTAGGACCCAACTACTTTCGATTTCACAAGGCTTTTCCGGTTGTCGTGATGCAAAAAGGGTGCAACGAACCCCCATTTCATCTCCTTTCATTGGGCTCTGATGTCGTTACTTTCTTTTTTTTTAAAATCACTACAATCTTCTTAAGCTTTTCCTTTTTATTTCTTCGTTGTATCAAAATCCGAACTTTGGTGAAGTCTCGTCGACTTGAACGAGGCATTTCTCCTCTACGATCACTAGTTCTTGTATGTATTGTGACTTCGTCTTCGACGAGGCATAGTTCCTCGTCGAGGACCACTGCATCTACAAGATGGTCGCTTGCCAGATTCTGGCGCAGTATTTTTACCATGTTGCTGCTTACCAATTATATCCTGCGTACTCGTACTCCTCCGGCTCCGCGATTTTCTTTCCTGGCTCGACCGCGATAGTGTGCTCCGTTGGCTGGATCGGGCCCGCCACAGGTTTCACAAACCAGACACGTCACCACAGGCGAGCCTATTTCAATAACAGAGGAGCGTACTTTGTCAGTCCCGATGCTGACATTTCAGTCGAAGAAGATGAAGACTTTTCCGATTGGAACGGAGACGGGATCCATATTAAGAGCAGTCGGGCCATCTACGGTCCGCCCACGCTTAATGCGAGCTTTCTCGACGCTTCGACCGGTGGGGCAAAACCGGCACCAGGAACGGCGGCAACGGCGATGGCGGCTTCATCAGCGGCCGAATTACCTACAGGTACACCAGTGGCGGCACCTCCAACATCCAATCCTGCATCCGCGAGTGGAGGCGCAGACGCAACCCCGGCACTAGAGCATGAGAGCTACAAGGAGCTTATCACGAGGAACTGTCGATCTCCAGAGCCCTCTTCTTCTGGTGATATGCCATACCCGGACTGGCAGACAGCTTGCTCTGCGGAAGCGATATGGACTTTTTCCACCGCAAGCAGTAACCCGTACTTCGGGCAAGGGCAAACAAGAGTCGGCAAACTAGTAGATCATGAAGACAGAACTCAGATCGAAGAAAGTGAAATGCAGATGGGCGAGTCCCTGTGGCTTTTCGATTTGAATCCTGACGATGACAAAGCGTACGAACGAAAATGGAAGGCGGTGTTTGACGATGCGAAGTGGTGGTACGAGCATGGTGATGATGGGTCCGAGTTGAAGCCGACTAGGACTACAAAAGCAGGTGCCGGAAATCTGAAGGCTGCTAGTGATTTGCCGAAACCTGAAGGCGTAGCGCCACAACGAAAAGGACAACATCACACCTCCGACGGGCCGCGAAGGAATGCGGAGAGAAAACAGGCACTAGAACATCAAAAACAGATCCTTAAGGAACAAAAAACCCTTGGGAATGTGCCACCCCTGGGTGTTTCTGTAGACATGACATCAGACATCATCGACTGGATCAACTCGATCCGCACGCGAGAAAAGGTGGAGGGAGACGGACAAAAATCAGGGAACAATGGTGGAAACGAAAACGTGTCAGGAAGTGCCAAACTCAAAACAGTTCGATTCAACGACGCACAGAAAAATGTTGTAGAGCTCTTCTTCTGGCCTCGATTCCTTTATTACGTAGACGCCGAGGGCAAGGAGCTTGTATCCACGCTTGATCAGGCACTGGCACAGCTCACGGCGGATGCGGATCGTGCGGCTGTCCTTACCTTGCCACTTCCCTCCAATTGGCAGAATCCGGAAGTCCCTTATCCGCTCAGGGATAAAGATATCATTCGCATGGACGTCGTTGATTTTGCGAGACTAGTGTACTACGGAATAATAGTTGTCGAACAGCCAGTGAGAGAGATCAGATTGTACGGTCATAATTCTCCCAAGGTCATCAAGGCACAGGATCCTACTCTACCGTTTGAAGTCGCCCTTGTGACGGAAGGACTGAATTTTGGAAGGGAGGCGCTCAAAAATAGATTGCTGCCCCGGTTAGTGGAGGACACATTCGCCAGTTACGCCGCGCGTACAAAAAATCATCCCGGCACGGTTCAGGCGCTCTCTGAGATGTCATCTTTTTCTGACTACGTTGGACTCAAGAAGAGAAGCTACTTTGAGGTCATTTGGGACAGCTGTCCCAGAAACGTTAGAATGCGCTTCATGCACAAAGACGAGCTATGGGCCGACACGTTGCCGGACTGGCACGGATCTTGCTCTGCGAAACAGATACGGGAATTCTCCACCAGCAAATCGTACAGGTACAACCAGCGCGCTAACTACTTTTGGGACGAGATGACAACAGTAGAACTAGAACAACTAGCCATAAAACTCATGCGGGGTCAGCAACAAGTAGAAGCACAAGTAGTTGGCAAGGAGAAACCAGTGGCGGGCGAGGTCCTGTGGTATTTCGACATGAGTGATTACGAAAAAAAGATGCACAATGTGATGAACGACGCGAGGATGTGGTACTCGTGTCCGAATAGGAACGCCGCTGCTGCTGCACGTCAAGCACGAGATCGGATCAGACGCGGTATCCTGGAGCCGCAATTAAAAGGGGTTGACAACATCCGGGCGACGGCGACAGATGGTCCTCAAGGCAAGGCGAGAGTACCACAACTAGAAGATGTAAGGCAATACATCAGTGTCAAAAGCTGGATCGATAAAATCCAAGAATTCCAAAAAAAGCAGTCAAAAATAGCATCAGCACCATCTTCACCTGCCAAAGGCGCTCCAGGGAGTCAAACTGCGGGGAAAATTGCAGCTGCAACTAGTATGTACAGAACAGTTCGGTTCGCCAAGAAAGAAAAAGATGAATATGTGGAGCTTTCCTTTTGGCCTCATAAAACTCGGCTTGGCGGCAATGATTACCCGATAGACCTCACGAGAAAAACGTCGGGAGCTGTTCTTACTTTACCACCACGGCTACCTCTGGACGGTAGTCAGGGTGCGACAGATCTCGTGAAAAATCTCATCCGTATGCCTATCGTCGATTTTGCGAGACTAGTCTTGTACAAGATAATAGTAGTCGAACAGCCAGTCACTAAGATCATTGAGCGAGTTTGGAAGTTTCCAATGGCTAACTTCCCTTTCATTCACCACCAGCCATTCCAGATGGCGCCGCTGTTTGAGGTTGACCTTTTGTTGAACCAGAATCCTCGAGCCAAGTATGAGAATATGGAGAAAGTGCCGGGACTCATCACGACGCCGCTCAATACATTGGATCGGATGGAGCAGGACACTCTTGCTCGAAACGACGTGTATAACGATTATTACGTCAAGAAGGATGAGGCCGATAAAAGAACAGCGACTGGATTGCCACATTCGGGAATGCTGTAATTTAAGAACTTCGGTGGAGGACGACGTGGTGTTGCGTCAGGCCACAAGACGTGTTGAGAATGTTTTTTGGATGCAAGTGAAGTTTACTCGGAGGTGTCGGAAAAAGAAACTGATGAGACACGCATTTCAGATAATAGAGGAAACCAAAAACAACGTGAACAATGGCAATATAGTCGTGGTGCCAATGGCAATGAGGACCGATACCGCGTTCTCATTCGACACAAATGCAAATGATTAGAGGACAAACAAAGATTTTCTTGATTTTCTCTGAAGCAGATCTCCCATACCCATTCCCATAGAGTAACAATACGCATTTCTTCATTGATTCAAGGCAGATTTTCTCGAATTTTTATTTTCTTTTTGCAATATGAATATCGTCGTTGAGCGTGAGAAGTTGAAGCAAAAGCGGGGCAAAGGTGTTGTATGCATAAGATCTAAGTACTTAGTTCAAGAGAAAAAACAAGGTCAAGGACGAGAGGATGACAGATAATACAAGGAACAACAGAAATTCCACGCGGAGATGGTCCTGGAGATTATGGAAGAACACGTAGAAAAAGCTTGCGTGTTCGGCACATGTGGGTAGACCGAAATGATCAAACTACTTAGAAAGAAGGAGATTTTGCTTGTAGCACAAAAAGGTAAAACTAAAACTATGTAGCCATAGGTCATGCTAGACACAACTTGTTAAATAGAGGATAAATTAATGCGACTACAGTCTTGTCCAACTAGAATTCGCGATGTACTAGGATAACGCGGCGGTAGTTACATACTCGGTGCAGCTTGTGTTTGTCCACTCATTGCTCCACTACTTCGCT
Source organism: Amoebophrya sp. A25 (assembly GCA_905178165.1). Taxonomy (NCBI): domain Eukaryota; class Dinophyceae; order Syndiniales; family Amoebophryaceae; genus Amoebophrya; species Amoebophrya sp. A25. The sequence continues at coordinate 751,211 of CAJINU010000023.1, read as the reverse complement.
GCTACATCATCACTACTTGTGGAATGGTTGCTCCACTACTTGTTCAATCGCTGCTACTTCAAGAGCAAGAAAGTTAAAGTCACGCTAGTTTTTTTTTGTCAAAGTCACGCAAGTTTTTTTTTAAGTACTATAGTAAGTACTATCTATACATAGTAACTGTAACATACAACGCTGTCGTGGTTCGCAGATGTGACACGTCTGGATGGCAAATGAAGAAGAACTGTCAAGCTCGTGGTCAGGTCACACAGGGCTACCTGAGTCGTGCCTTCTGCATACAAGCGCTATTTCGTTCCAGTTGGTGGCTCCAGGTCGGGTCATCAGCCACCACGCACATAACGTCGATAGAGCGCTGCAGTGCGATCTTCTCATGTGGTGCAGTTCTCGAACCCTGAAGCGCTACGTTGGTTTAGGGCTTAACCACGACTGAGGTATTTTGTTCGGCGCCCATCGATTTGTTTCATGCGTACGACCTCGGTCGACGTGACTGACGACGTAACAAAGTGCGACGACGTCCATTTTTTTCATCACTCTGGAATTGAGGCAGCAGCAGCAGCAGGAATATTCGATTGTGAAAGCTGAAAAGAACAGCTTCCCAGGAAAGGGCTCGACGCAAGAGCAGCAATTGGAGAGATGTTGCCCACCAATACTCAACAGGATGTTCTGGATCTCTCACAGGGAAGAGGCGGCCCGCGGAGTTCATGGACGATGACCTCGCTGATGGTGATCGGATTATTGGTTAAGGCTCAAGAGGAGCGGTTTGGATTCCATTTCCCTATATTTCCTTGTTGAATAAATATTCTTGAGTTTCTAATTCGAGAACAGCGATGGCGGGATACGATACTGCGGTAGTTAGTGGGACCATCGACTTTATGGCGGAATCGCTGAAGTTCCCGAGAAAGGACGATACTTTCCAGCGGACTGCAGTGGTAGCATCCACGACGATATGCGCCATGCTTAGCGCATGCGCGCAGGTGCTTAGCACTACAGGACAAAGTTTCGGTACTTGTGTGACTTGACTTCTAAGAAACAACTACAGTGTGTAACAGGAAGAGAAACTGAAACTGGATTACCCATCATCATCATGACTGTTTTGCAGGATGATCATTTTCTCCAAAGATCGACTTTTCAGTACTCCTCCTCTTTTTTCGAACTTATCTATTCGACCTTTGGTTTCTTTCATCAGGCAGACGGCCGGTCCTCTGCGCAGGGATACTCCTACACTTCGTCGGAACAACGATGTGCGTATTTGCTACTGAGTACTGGTTTCTGATTGCAGGGAGGTCCGTTGTCGGCCTAGGCGCAGGCTTTATCTTTGTGGTGCTGCCGATGTACCTAGGCGAATGCTCTGCAGCAAGCTCTCGTGTTATGGCCTACTAAAAGTACAAGTAACATAGTATGTAAGTCGATCTAGAACCATTGATTCACATCTCCGCACAGGTCAGGTCAGGATCATGTACTCTTGGAATCAATACGATCAACATTTTCATCATTCTTCTTCACGAACGTTCTCGCTGTCTTTCTTCTACTTCGTTACCCTCACCTCTCCTCTAATCGCTGTTGTTCTACAACTTGTAGTCAATGGCTCCACTCGGTGTCTACAACTTGTCAAGTCCAGTGGCTCTAATCGGTGTTCTGCCGTGGCGAGTTTGGACCTCTTTATCGTCCTCGGGCAAGTTGTGGCGGCGATAGTGAATGTATCCTTACAGGAACTTCTGCCCGATAAGCAGGACTTGTCATGGCGTCTTTCGTATGCGTTCATCATTCTCCCTGCTCTCGTCTGCTTGATCCTGATACTCCTGTTACGAAGCGTTTCTGAATGGAGAAGAAGATGCTCTTCAATAATGATGACCATTAAAGAGCAGATGCGATGTCCTGCTACTTCGAAGTAAAATATGTAGTTGTGTCAGTGTCTCTACTCGATACCGTTGCGACCGAGCTACTACTGAAAATGAAATAGAAGGTGCCTATAATTTTCAAGCGATAGGCATAGGTAGAGGTACCAGCTGGAACTGGAAGTGACTCCCTTTTTAGTAATGATCCTGCACTGGTGAGACTAGTAGTAGTAGTTGTCGTGGTGGTGCTTCTGCTTGGTAGACTGGGCATGGCTAGAAAAAAAGTTCTTGTCGTCTTTTTTTCTTGCTAATCCCTGACGCCATTCCCGAGTCACCGCGTGTTTTGCTGCTACGTGGTGAAATTGGAGAAGCTGAGAAAGCTTTGATCGCGCTTTTTGGGAACGCGGATGATCTACGAGCAATCCAACAAGCTCAACTAGAGGAGCGGAATTTTCTGCTAAAAAATGGCTGTTTAATGGCGTCTCCGCAAAAGGAAGAAGCGGAGTTGTTAGCTAAGGCTGGGCAGGAAGAAGTAGAAGATGGCTGTTTGAGCATCTTACTTTGGATCATCATCATGTAGAAGATGTATTGAAGAGCAGTAGATGAACCCATACCTAGCAGGAGTTATTACATGAAAATGCTTAGTGAAGATTACAATTGCCTATACTCTTAGCTCCACAACTACCGCTAAATCAAAGGCACAACTAGCACAACGGTCAGGGGAGCTAGCACCTACACCCGCGCTGGACACCAGGCCCCGAGACACATCGAGTGGTCCCCAAGCGGTCAAAGCACTAGTAGACGATAAGGTCTCTGGGGCGGACGAGAGCAGCAAGACCTCTAGCTCTGTAGCTGTTCTTTTCGACGCAAGTGTGCAACAACAGCCATTAGTTACGCTGTGGTACTTTTGGACTCTCCCAGGTTTCAAGCGCTTACGTCGAGCCATGCGTGCTGGCTTGGGCTTGACTCTGTTGAACCAGCTGACCGGCATCAACATTAAGGAGGCTTCTTGTGGATGAAAACGACTAGGGAAGTTCCTATCAGCACTGTCAACATCAACATGCAGGTAGGTCAACAGTTCGATGTGTGCATAGAATAAACGAACCGCAGTAGATCATCGTAGAAAAACCGCAGTAGACATAGGTCATTGGAAAACCTCCGCCTCGTCTAACGATCCTGTGATGTTGTTCGGTGCGACGGTTGTCCAGGGCATGGGTTACTCTCTGCACGCAGCGATCTGGGCGACAGTACTCCTATGTCTGACACAAGCCGTCGGCGTGTTTATCGCAGTCTGGCAAATCGATGGTGCTGGCGGCCGCCGCTTTGTGGCCCTGAGGTCTTGCGCATTAATGTGTCTCTCTTTAGTCCTTCTTAGCGCGTCGGCGTCGACAACTGCTACATCATTCACGAGCAGTGACCAAGACAAAGGCAAATTCAACATCCAAAGCCTCGCGATGCCAGCGTTGTTGTTGTATCTTTTTGCCTTCGGCGTTGGGCTATCACCTCTTTGCTGGGTCTACAACGTGGAAGTGTACCCGACCTCAGCGCGCAACCTATGCTCCGACCAAGCTTTCCTGTTGAATATTGCATGCACGAGTTTGGTCAGTAGCAGTTTTCTGCCGATGAAAAATGCGATAGTTAAGGCTCGTTTGTTCCTTTCTCACTGAATTTGATCATAGTTCTTGTACATCGATCTGCGTTTTCTACATCCCCACTTTCTTAGCTGTCCCGCAATTAAGCTCCTGTCCGACAGGTAACGCAAAACGAAACTGCTTCGAGATGGTGCATCTGCATCCCACGATGGGTAACATTGAGCAGCTCTAAGACACGACTCGGCGGCGTCTTTGCCATGTTCGGCGCCGTTGCTGCGATTGGTGGCATTTTCGTCTACCTCTATTTGGACGAGACGGCGGGAAAAACGCTAGAGGAATTGGAACAAGAAGTTCTACGCAGCACCTCAACGTCAAACGCTGCATCCGGTGAAGAGAACGAAGCACTTTTGCAACAGTACTCCTTTTCTGGTAAGCGAAAATGAAAAAGAATATGTACTGTCGTCAACTACCACGACCAATTCGGCGAAACGGAAATGAAAGAGTGCTGCGATGGTACTGTCGTCGACTACAACCAATTCGCTGAAACAGAACTGAATGCTGCAACATCGCACTCGGAAATGCATGCAGTAATAAGTTGCTACAACATCAGCTCAATCACAGTGATGCACAGAAAAAATACAATAGGAATATTAGAGATATTGTACTTGTAGTTGTTCATTTTCATGATAAATACTTCTTGTGACGACCTCACTGAGGACGTCCTCCACCTCCACACAAAGAGAAACTCAAAGAACTACACAGTTCCCTTTGTCATTAGAATCTGACGCTTTCACTTTTACAGCACTCTGATCATATTGTATTATTATTTTCGTTCTCGATCACGGTCATTGTCATTCGCTGTTTATTTGCGATAATTGAATCGCGCCGGACTTCAAGACTTGGTTAGTTTTTTACTTTACTTGGTCTTGTTGAGTAAGTATCTATAAGTAGGATGACAGAATCTTATGAATGTCACAATCGCATTACGACGTTGTGCATAGCTTGAGGCATCTTCTGAGGAGGCGAGGATCTTTGAACGAAGGTCTGAAGCAGCTCGAGAATTGACATTTTTGTTGTCTGGCAGTAGAGTCGGAGACTTGTCGCATTGCCGGGTGAAGTCTTGCAATCCAAATTCAAGGAACTGCAACACCAACGAATTTCCTATGTGCACGTGAAGTTTTTCATGAAAATGAGAGAAGTGCGTCCACCTCCACTCCTGTTCACCTCTGGTGCACATCTCAAAAATCAGCCACGTCTCTGAAATCTTCACCTACGTGTACATCTTCTTCATGACATGTACACCTTCTTCAGTCATGCACGCTACTCGTCCTTCTCCTCCTATGCCTCATATGCCTGGCGGGGTCGATGACGGTCCGTTCCCACCTGGACGGAAGAGACGCCGTCTGATATTACTTCCTGGCGATCCTTTCGATGGGCGGGTCGAAACGTTGCACGAACTCGAGGAAATCGATTACGAAGAAGCTCTCTTCGAGCGCTTTTATGCGGAACGAGCGCGCATTCGAAAGCGGAATCTTCAGATCTCGGATCGTCGGAAGCGGAACGAGTCTCCGAATGCGAATCTTGTTCCAGGAGAGAACCGACGGCGTGAGCAGCTGGAGCTTGCTGGAGTGAGAGACGAAGCGGAGGATCGTAAGCCGCCGACCCGTGAAGACGTTGATATCGTAGGTACAGACGAAGGCCCAGAAGGGGAGCGGCCAGATCGATTGCTGGATGCTGCGCTTTTCTACGCAGAACCTCCAGTCATCTTACAACGAGAGGATGCGGTTCAGAAAAAGGGACCGCTTTCGTATGGCAATGCCGGTGTCGAAAGCGGCACCGGGTCCAAGGCTCCAGATGTTCGACAGAAGGAGAGGACTGCTGGTGTCGCGACGTCCCCGACTTCTGCTGTCGATGCTGACGACGGCACGAGTCCCAGTCGCTGGTCAACGTCTTCGACAGACTCATTAACGGAGGAAGACGATGATGCGTCTAGTTCGATTTCCTCGCCGAGTCGTGGTCCTCGCCGTCGGGACCACCTGACTACAGCAAGCAGACGTGATGGCGGTGCAGACGTCGAGCAGGTGGGGACCAGCGTATCCGTATCGTCTGATAGTTCGATTTCCTCGCGAGCAGACTCGATTTTCAGCGAGAATTCTCTAGAATTGGACGTCGAAAGTCCATCACGCCGCAAACGAGCTTTGAATCTGACAGGACGTTTTAGGCACACGCACGCGCGTCTACGCCGTCGCATTTGGGGACCGTTCGTCTGGGATGTTAGTGGCGGGGCTGGAAGTTATGGAAACGATGATGATCAAGATCATGATGAGAATTTTCAATCCGCATCAGGTGTAGACGCCGAGGCGAATCCGCAAAAGAGAAGAGCTACGCGGCGTCCAGCACGGCGCGGCATGGAGCATTTGCGCAGACTGCATCATTTTTTGCGGACCTTGTCGATTTCGCAGAAGGAGCGCTTGCTTTCGACGTTGTCACAGCGAATACTGGACCCGCTCGTAGCCGATTTTCGCGATGTCCTTGTCCCCGAATTCGGTGAGAACCGATTTTTCTCGGTTCGTGTATTCAATCGAACTGCGCTAGTACAGGATTGCAGCAATGAGGTGGAGAGTAGACTCGACATGGCGAGGGCTGAAAGTCTCGGAGTCATGACGATGGAGGCTCAAAGCCTTGGCGTTGGCCCGGAATCTCTGTTACGGCTGCTTTAATGAAAAATACTAGTTCATTTGATTTTATTTGATGGTGGCTTTGTATTTGTTGAGAAACTATAATTGGTATTGATATTGAAGTTCTTGATGTATAATTTGGCTATGTATGTGGCCACTTTTCGATTCCTGGAATACAATACTGTCGGACCTCGTCACTTTGCTGGTCAAAAATCGCTTCAATGTTCCGACAGTAACATTGGAAGGAACCCGAGAAGTGGGATCCCATTTTTTGCGGAGTCTACTCGTGTTGCGGTGTTTCCAATTTTTTGCTTTTGTCGGCTCAGGTCTTTCCTGATGCTGAGTACGAAAAAGCCTAGCTGCTCGGGGCGTAATAATTGTTACGCCCCGCTGCTCTGTGATTTTTTAGTGCAGCAAATTTGTCGGCGTGTAATAATTATTACGCCCTGAAGTTATAGGAATTTTGGCAACGATTCCGACAGTAGCAAACCGACAGAATTGAAAAGTGGCCACATACAGGCTAGCAAACACATGGATATGGTTATGGACTTGGAGAAATCTAATTCTAAACACAAAAGGTGCACTGGCGGAACTAGTAAGCGCTACCTGTGAGGTTGCCGAAGAGCCGAACGAATTCCAGAGAATTTTGATAGACGCACTTGATACTAGCTCGACCAGGACTAGTGGTTCCAAAATCGCGGTCTCAAGCTGCTCTTCGAGCGACGATGACTCTGTTCTGCTTGGGGACCTGTCTTCGGAAGGATCCTCGGTTGTGTACAGCGATGAGGAGCCTTTGGGCGACAGCAGTACGAAAGGTGCTAGCTACGGAGCAACGGACGCAAAAAGCACAACACCAAAACTTCGGTTAGCTGGGTTGGCTGTTGAGCAAAGTGAGAGGCTTCTCGCGCTTCAGGAGGCAGAGTTGACTGCTCTGCGGAACGTAGCGATCGCCGGACAGGACGAAGACGAGGAAACCGCTGACCGGCTGTGGGAATCAGCGAAAAGGAGAGCACGACGGCGCATTGTGCGACACGTTTCGAGCACGCTTCTGACGCTAGCAGAAGTAGCATTTTCAGTGGAGATTTGGGATTTATTCTTCACAAGACCACAAGCCCAACATCTTCATCAAGGAGATAGAACTAGAAGGAGGATGACTGGAAGCAGGATGGCTGCGGCGAGTGCAGGACCGAACAACACGGAGACGGGCTCCCAGTCACACTCAGATTCCTCGACTAACACGAATGCAGCGGTGTCATTTTTCTCGAAGTTATGTGTCTGTCTGCGTGTCAACGTACCTAGATTGCACTGGTGGATTTTGCGCATATTGGCGCATGCACCGCACAGCAAACAAAGCCGTTGCATCGGAGTGCCGATGAGTACAGCGAAGTTTCTGCTCTTCAAGATGTGGCGACAGACGGTTATGCTGCTCACGCGGAGGCACATCCAGGTAGTCCCAGACGGCGAAGAGAGAGACGTCATACTAACGCCGGCTGCAGAACTTGAAATAAAGGGTGAGAGTAAGAGAATTTTTACGAATCAAAATGAAGAAGTAGAAGAAGGACGAGGACAAGTAGCAGGTGGACCTCAAATACTACGAAGAACTACCGCACGCTTGTGTCCCGATCTCCTGGGAGAAGGTCAGCTGAAAATCGTGGTGCTGAAGAATCCGATTCTTGTTTCGAAAAAACTGCAGCTAGGTACCCTTCCTAGTCTTCTTTCACCAGTTTTCCCAACAAAGAATCTGCTTTCTGTGAGTGGAGACTATGATGTAATTGTCAACCACGACGAAGACCCTGAAAACAAGTTTAAGCATCACTCTGGCGACACCGACGAGGGACAGGTGACGCTCTTTGGATTAGCGGATGAAATACAGGCGTCGTCAGTGGTCGCAATCGGTGAGCGGGATATGGATAGCAGAATGGCAGACATCATCGAACGGAACGCTTTAGACGGTACAGGTCGAGAGCCTCTACATCAACAACGAGGGGTGCATACTGCTTCTGCATTTAGTCTAAATGATAACGCCAACATGACTGGAGGTGTAAGCGGAGATGTCGAGAAAGCGGCTCGTCGCCAAACTCGTGAAGTGCAGTCCTTTCAGGACAAGCTCTTGCTGAAAAATCTGATCGCGGTTAATCTCAAGCGGCGCTTGCTTGTTTCCTGCGATCTGCGCGCTGGCGACTTAGAGTACGGTCTGAGTCTTTTAACGCGGTTTTACGACGACTGTCTGCGTCACGAGATGCTTGCGTGCGGTACAGATGCTGCTGTTGTCCAGGATTTTTCCGATCAGGCCGATCATTCTAAATTTGCGAACGCTACCGCAGGACAACGCCTTGAAGAACAGCACGTAAGCGTAAGGCGTGAAAGCAGTAGCACGGAACAAGTATTAAGGCAAAAACTTCGTGACGAGCGTAACGACACATTGCAACAACTACTGGATTTTGAGCGTACGATCTTCACTCCCGCAATAATGCGACTAGTCTTGCAAATTTTGGACATTATGTCGCAAGAAGGACCGCTCTTTGGCGTGATCTACCCCAACTCCCTCGTAGAGGGAGTGCCACAGGGAGATATCGCCAGAGGAGGCACTGAGGATCCGCTGCAACACGATGACGACGCGGTGCTTGGAGACCTGTCCTTTGTTGCGAAAAGCGAGAATGGGAATGCTGGAGGACGAGGGGACGAATCGGTCGATCCGTTTCAGATGAACTTCGAAAGCGCAAAGCCAAGTCGTCTGAAGAAACGAGGTGCAGACAAGTTGTACAGGAAGCTCGCAGGAGAAATGGCGCAGCAACAAGGCGTAACTACTCCGCAGCCGAACTTTGAGTTCGATTTTCAAGCCGGAAAGGGCGGAAAATTTCCGCCAGGAGGAGTGCTCGCTGATGGTGAGCGAAGGCCTGCGGCACGGCTTTTGCAAGGCGGTATCGATGAAAGGATTGCGGACGGGATGCGAATCCAAAAAGGACTGGGATTCAAAGGAGGGAAAGGCAAGAAACAGGGCTTGAAAGCTTCCAGAAAGACGGGAAAAGGCTCACCTCGGGACTTTTTATCTGGAGATGAACAGCACATGCGAGCAGCTAAAAAGGGGAAAATGCAAGGCCAGAAGGGTAAAAAAGCATCAAGTCCGACCCTGAGCAGGCAGAAGAAAGGGAAAAAGGGCGTCATTATGCACGAAGGCAGCCATACTATGATGCAAGCGGATTCGCCTGGCGATATTAATGCGACAAATGAAGTGGTCGTTGAAGATAGTCCGACGAGAGCAGATTCGTATTCTCCCCGAGACGTCGCAGACAATGGTCCGCCAAGCGTCACGGATTTACCGAGTCCGCCAGTCAAGGACGAAACTCAAGAGACGCAAGACGATTCGACCAAGCAGCTAAGGGAGACTGATGTCCCTGTCCCTCTTCCGGATGCTCACAAAGACAAGAATATTAAGATCGATGTTGCATCAGCCCCTTCTGTGTCTGGGTCTGCTGCTGTAGCAGAAGAGCAGCAGGTGGTCGCGCAAGGCGTTGATGAGTCAGAGACTTTGGAGTCGGGTTTACGAGCGCGTAAGTCTGCAATCGAGAACTTTCGAGCCTCGGTGGATACCGACGAAGAGACTGGAGTCAACCCAGGCTTTGACGATGTGCAGCATGTTAAGGACGTACCAGAACCTCCAGAGCATAGTGACAATGCAAAAACCCGTACCCCTACGACCTCTCCGAGCACAGAACATTCAGAATGGCGGCATCTTGATTACCGGTTTTCTTCGGAATGCTCCCTGCAGCTTTTTACAGAAGATGACTATCGTAGGGAATTTCTCGCATTCAACAAGCTAGAGAGACGAAAGCTCGCGACTCGGGACAGACGGAAGATGACGGCTCACTGGACACGCGTCATCGAGTAGTAAAAAGACCTGATTACTTCCTTTTTGTTTTTTTTGTTTTTCATTTACTCTTTCCATGTAATATGAAATCTGTACTAGATGAGATGTTTTTTACCAAATTGGATGTGAACAAAGTCAAAGTTGAAAACCCGCATGAAAATCCCACTCAATCTCACTCCCTCCTCTTCCTCATCGACAGCATAAGGCTTTTCGTCAATGAAGGTATTGCCGCCATGCTGAGAAAAATAGCGTGCATGCGCGTGACGCGAAAATCGGCGTGAATGAGTCGACCGGACGGTTGCAGTTTCGTGGCGGCAGTCGACGCCTCGAACTGATGGCGAGACAGGAACGGCTGTTCTTTGCGCAGTACCGGTTCCGCAGGGCCGCCATTATCGATCTCTGTCTCGGACTACTCAGTCGGGTGATGCCGTGGATGTCTACCAAGTTCGCTTTTCCACCCGAAGACCAGGCGGAAGACTCAGCGCTGCTCTTAGAATGTGTGCGGGCATTGTCGCGTGGTAGGCAGAAAGCTGGCACCCAACATTTAGACGAGCCACGCAGTCGCAAACTAGGAGAGGAAAATGGAGGCGCAGATAGTACCTCTGTAAAGCCGCGATTCGATGGACCAGAAATTCCCAGTGTTACCGTTCCTGTTCCACCCGCCACTGGCGCTGTCTCGAACGCAGAGGAAGAAAAAGGCGATCTTTTACGAGACAACGACGTCGACACAAGAGCGAACAAGAATTCTTCTACGAAGGATGGAAGATCCAGCTCCACCGGCGCGGCTTCGTTGATGAAACGTCTCACTGCGTGGCGGCCTCCTTCTCGTGACGAGCCTCGGCCGAAATTCCTCTATGAACAGCTCCTGAAAGCGAGAAAACCCGGCAAATATGGGGCCATGCGATTTCGCCAGACGCTCGTGTTGGATCTCAGCGCGACGTCGGCTGCAATGCGAAAGTTTCTTTCGCTCTTCGCTGGTTACTGCGAGAGCGACAAAGTGAAGCGATTTCTACACGACTGTGTGAACGATGCGCTGCTGAAAAAGGAGAAGAAGAGGACCACGAAGAAAAACAACACAGGTGCTTCTCATCGTCAGACCTCTACTACAACTACAAGTACATCATCTACATTTGTTGATGACAATGATGAAAAGAGTAAAATGTCTATCGTAGAGGCTTTTCATTTTCTTTTCGGTTTTTCCCTAGACTACAGCGCCTTTCCCTTCGTTCGCGCGACCGATGTGACGAAAAAAGACAGAATCGAAGGCGAAAAAGAGTGGATACAGGCAGGGGATATTGGGATACTTATCGCTGGCCGTAGCGTTCGCGATATAGTGCGCTTTCATGGTAACAGTTTTGAAGAAGCCGTATTTCGTCGTGTGGCCCAGAAACTCGAAGCAGAAGTGGAGGCTTACCTTCGTAAGAACGATAACAAGACTGCTTTCGCTTCTTCATCAGCCGAGCCAGAACCTGGCACAAACGCGCGCGTCATCGGACCTGTAGCCTTTCATTTTGCGTTTCTGAGGTCTCGACATGAGCGAGCTTTCATACAAGCGGAATGGTTTGGGGATCTGGATGTCCTTACGGAAGAACTGGGGACTACCGGATTCCGTGTCGAAGGTGCAGTTGTGCGCAAGGTAACTCCAGGAAGCTGGGCCGAAAAAGTTGGCTTTCATCCGAGTACAGATGTGGTCATCGCAGCGAACGCTGCGTTTATCGAAGAAGATAGATCGAACGAGGAGTTGAAAGTGAAAGATCACAGCGGGCGGAGCGATGGGAAAAAACAAATCGACAGTATTTGTAATCGGTTTGCTCCGAAGAGCTCGGGTTCGAAATCTTCGGGACTACACGACGACCATGGCGGCCATGCCATTATTACCGCGCAAGAGCCGGTGCCAGGGGAAAAACAGAAGCAACCGCTGCTATCTTTGCTAATCTTTCGGCGGAGGAACGGCCGCGAACGTGCAAATGAACAAAGCAATGGCAGCACCTCGAACGTCGAGACAATTTCGGAGACGGAAGGAGGTACTAGTACTTTTTCTAGTGAACAAGAGGAAGACAAATATCAACCGACTTCTGGTATTGGTCCTGAGGTGCCTCTTCTTTTGCTGAAGGATGGAAAAGAAGGCGAGGAACAGTCGACGTTTCCACCCGAAAAGCATACGGCCAGCTACCGACAGACTATGACCGCATGGCGACGATTTGTGCCTCCGCTGTGGCTCTATCGTGAACACCTTGTTTCGCTAGAAAAGCTCCAAGAAGAGCGTAACAACGAATGCGAAGCGCATTTACATGCGCAAGCCAGATGTTTGGAGGGTAGCATACTCGTCGAGCGAAACTTGATCGCCGCAGTGAATCGCGAAGCTCTCTGGCGTTTCCTGTCCGATACAAGGGAAGCAGAGCTTATGGAATCCGTCGGCTGCTTCCTTACTACTGAAGAGGCTGTTGTAGCAACGGAAGGCTGCTTCCTTACTACTGAAGAGGCTGTAGCAACGGAAGTGGAGGAAAATATGGATGAGCCTGGTGCATATCCGTATCTACCAAGGAGTGGATGTCAGCAGCGTCTAGATCCGATCAATCTAGGCTTCCTTGACCAAGATGCCGTTATCAAGCAATCTCTCCATGACTTAGACGAAAAAGAAGCGCAAAAGCCCGCTTACTACAAGTTTTTACGAAGCAAAAATGGTAAAAGCGATACAAGTCTAACTCCGAGTACGAGACGGGGCCCCTCTGGCAATGGTAATCCTGATGTGAATACCCTTGAAGATGCCACTGGAACTTACCCGCTAGCGAAATGGACTACGCGGATGAGAGAAGCACTACTGCATCCGCAGTCGCGTAACGCTGATGCAGAATTTGTAGCTGTTTCGGCTTGGCGCACCATGGCAGTCTTCGGCGAAAAACTGAGAAGACTACAGGATGAATCGCAGAAGTTAAGAATCCGTGCTGATGCCTTGAAAGCTACTCAAAAGTCGCTAGCGATTCCAATCGTAAAAGAGAAGAAACACGCGACGATGAATGCAGTAGATGCGGATAAAGATGGGGAGGATGCAACTGCGGATTCTGCTGCGAAGGCCTCAACGACAGTACGAGAGAGTGAAGCGCCGGTTGTTGTTCAAGAAGAGCCAAGAAGCGAAGAAATGGATGATGGCGTGCTTCACTCTCTTCGTGCTTTTTTTCAGTCGAAAAGGGAAGAAATGGATGATGTCGTGCCGCAGGACCATACACCATCGAATGGAATACAACAAAGGATGAATGCGGCGAAGGAAAAGGAGCCTACGAGACATATCCCAGCGCAGCAAGAGGAAAAGAGGCCCTTGTCTGGAGTCAAGGAAGACTATTGCCGTGTGGCGCTGCCATTAGTTCGGACCATGACGCAGTTGTTGGCCTTTCATCTGAGCGACGATGATGGAGGCCACTCTTTGATTGCTGACTGCGCCACTTTCTGCAACAAGACAGAAGCGGAGATGAAGCCGAGATTGGAGGCCCATCAGCGAGACTATCGGCAGCAGCTTATGCGAGAGCGCGCAGCAGCACACGTAGCGACGCGATCACCAGAGGGTGAGCAAGAAGAGATCGACCGGAAGCCAGGTGATGAAGCGAACGATAATCGACCTAACGAGCCGCAGCAGAAGCGTGATGCTGCCGTGCTGCAGAAGCATGATGCTGCTTCCAGTGATCCTCCATCGGCGATAGAGCTCAAGCTCCTGGAAAATCAAGTTACTGCGGAGAGCCTGCGATGCTTGGGTAGGTACTTTTTTGAGAATCATTTTTTGATACAGATGAGCGACGAAGAACTTCTCAATCTCGACATTGATGACGTTATCGCGAATCTTGCGCTGTCAAGACGAGCGCCCTTTATCGAGCTTGCTCTCCGTGACACCGAAAAACTACGGAGCTCAACAAAGAGTCCTGCGTCGAATCCTGCATCATCTTCTGCGCTTCAACGAAAGGAGCAATCGCCTGCTCCGCGACAGCTTGTTTTCGGCGCAATTGCCGCAGCTGGGAATGTCTTGGGCGGTATTTTGCGAGGAGGTGCTGGTGAGAATGGAAAAGGCGATTCTGCGGCTGACACTACGACGGTCATCGAGGATACACCTGGCTCAGCCGCGCTAGGAAACGGGCTTGTCGATGCGGTTTGGACAGGCTCGCAGTGGTTCCCGCTCGGCGAATCGACGTCTCAACTGCGACAGTATCAACATTTGCATGTCGCTGACTCTCGGTTTCGTGCGTCTTCATGGTACATGCGTCGCCGATTTCGTTGCTACGCGGCGCGCCCGGAAGCTTCTCATACAATATCTGAAGGCGCGATCGGCATAGAGGACGATGTTGCAGGTACCTCCACTGTTGTAAGCTCTCCTGAAGCTGAACCTCATTCTACTTTAAGAACATCTGTTGCAGCAATGTCGTCTTTTGATTGTAATTCGCCTTTCCTTTTCGTTCCGGAGCACTCAAGACACGTAATTGCGCAGTGCGCCGTGCTTGTCCTATTCGGAGCCCTAAAGCCGTTGGCAGACAGCTGCGGGAGTCCATTCGCCGGTCTCTTTTTGTCGGAACATGAAGGCGTTTTCCAAAGCGAAAGCACATGTGCAGGGCTACCTCCGGACAAAGAAAGATCGAGCGAGTCCTCTAGTCCGGAAAAACGTAACAAGAAAAAGGGTCAGAGAGACGACGATGCTCCTGACAGGCAGAAGCCATCGATCGGCGCAGAAGACGAGGAGACAGAGACTCGCGGTTACAACAGCCGTCTGTCGTCGGCACTTGCAGGATCGCCTGTAGCACAGAGCCTGCTTTGGGAATGCACTCTGTTAGCGTCCGCTATTATTCGCGTGTTCTTTGGTTTCGGACAAGACGGAAGCGGAACACGCTTGCGTTGGGAGGCATTTTCCTATGGCAGTGCGCCGAAACTGCCACCATCAGTACAGAAACAACGAGAGCGTGCCAGACGAGGCCTTCTTCTCAACGCTGTCGACGACATGACCTCTGCCATGGCGAACGGGTTGTATGCGTTTCTGGGTTTTGTGGCACCGGTAGCAGAACGAAAGGGACGATCGACAGTGATGGCTGGACCGCGAGAACGAGCGGGTGCTGTGAGCTCCACAGCTCCTATCGGGTGTGACCAACCAGGAAATCCTGCAACAACTGTCCAAGCAGACTCAGACGCGAAGATTGCAGGTTTCGCGGGTGCGGGCAAGAGTACGGCCGAAAACAAGGCAAAGCATGATGGTCATTTGGCACGTTTTCGTCTTTGGAACTTAGTCGTGAATCTGTTTCTATTGTCGGACGCTAAAAATGTTTCGATGTGGTCGGGTTCATCTCGAAGTTATTCCAAAGCAGATACTTCGAAACGCGTAAAGTTAGATCTGCTTCTGGTTGAGGATATGCTTACTTTACTCAATTCAGACCGCACAGATTTTCCGCGAGCATCTCGTCTCGTAGTGGGCCCACGTTTCGTCCAATCGGTCTTAAAGCGCTTGGAGGATGGTATAGGAAAATCAACGTTATCGGGATCCAAACTGCCAAGTGCTCGGAACATGATAGCGCTCGAAGCAGAAGACAGCGAGAAGATAGATTTGGAGATTGCACTGCTGAACATTTGTGTATGGCAATTTCGCAGCTTCCCACCCCAGAAGCTGTTCCGGATAGCCTTCCGCCTTCTCTTCTCTAGTCGGCAGCGCGCGTGCCTCCGGCGACAAGCAGCCTGCCTTTCCCTGATTCGCGTTCTCTTGTTGGCGGGACACACTCCGTCTATTCAGGAAGAGAAGGAAGCCTCGGAGGGGGATGCAGATGATCGCGGGAAGCACCTTCAGGAAGAGAAGGAAGCCTCGAAGGAGGATGCAGCAGTTGCGTTGCCGAATGCAGATGATCGCGGGAAGCAGGAGCTTATGCTGGCGAGTCATCGCGGACCGAGTTCCAACGCAGCGAACTTTTTCAGTGCAGAAGCGTTCTTTCCAAGGCTCTTGTACGTGTGGGGCAGTGGCGGAGTGAGTACGTTGCCCCTTTTCGACTCACTGCTCGCTATTCTCGGTCTCTATTCTCTCACCATCCCGGAAGTCGTCAATAATGGTGATGAGGGACGAGTTGGAGTTGTGAAGATTGAGAAGAAGAAGGACCAACGAGTGCAGAGACCCTTCACGTACGTGACTGCAGTCGAGCTCTTTCGTCTTGTTTTCCGAGGACTGTCCTATATATCCAAGGAGATCGCGGAGGCACGCGATCTCAGCTCCACGTTCTTAAAGCTCTATGCGAAAGAGCGTGAAGAGACCGCAAAACGCCACGAACAGCAACGACATTTTCTCCTTACAGGCGTCTACCCCGGACGAGCGAGAAGTCGGCGAAAGAGCGTTCAGGATTCCGAAGAATCCGAAAACCAGGCGTCTAGAAAGACACGACAAGGTACGTCTACGCCCAACCACATGAACGGAAATAAAGATTCCGCGGACGATGACCAGGATCCGATTGTTTTCTTGCATGAATCCGTGTTGCAGCGTTTCCTAGACTGTCTCTACCACACGAGCGCATTGATCGGCGCTTGGTATTCAAGTGGTCTGTGCTCGGCAGCAGAGTTTGAAGCCTTCGTCCTGGGACTGGTGCAGTATATTGTCGAGCTCGATCTTGATTTGTCCGCTGAAGACTGGGGAACGCTGCTCGCCCCAACTTGCGGCATCCGCGATATCGATGCCAACTGGAAACGCATCATCCAGCGATTTGAAAGTGAGCGAAAAGGAACCTACGGTAGAGCAGATGACGCTGTGAACTTTATAAGTTCCATGGTTACGAAGTTAGTGGGTACTTCATCTAACGACACGCAGGGCGAAATCGAGATCGGCCACGGCCGTTCCGCTGGAGCTACGTACTTCTCTCCAAACAATAGAAGTCGAGTTCGTCAGAAGAATTCGCGAACTGTAGCTTTGCCTCCGCTTTTTTCCGGGTTTGAAAAACCCGGCTTTTTGGCGCGCAGCCTCGATTCCTTTGAGGCCAGTTGCAGTCGCAAATATGCTGGCGCACTCATTCGCGTTGCGCACAGTCACGGGGAAGATGCGGCTTCAGGAACACAGCCCTCTTTATCTCCGCTTCGAGATGCTCAGAAGATGTCTGGCTTCAGTCAACAATCACTGACGATGAACTACAACGCTGAATGCGTCGCTCTGTATCGAACGTGCTCGGAACATGATAGCGTTTGTCCTCTATTGACGACTAAAGCTGGCGCAGCTGTTCAACATGGGAGCACCAGATTGCAAGTCCTCACGGCTGATGGCGTCTTCGTCGACGCAAACCGTCTTTTCGGCGAGTCGTATGCGCAAGTGTTTTCAACGAGCCAGAAGATATTCAGTCTGCAGGAACAAGGTCGAGTTCGACCTTGGTTTCCGCCGATTAAAAACGAAAAAGCAGGAGATGCTTCGACTTCCCGTTTCAGCTCGTTACAGTTTCAAAATCGCGTAACAGGCGATGTGCTTACGGAAGCGCTTGGTGGTGCAGTCTTCGCAGGGGAGGCGGACACAGATGTAGGCACCTCGACGAATGCACGAGACCAAGAAAGAGGAATTAAGAAAAAGACCTCGAGTTCAAAACAGCAGGAGATAAGAGCAAAGTGGCAGGCAGCGGCAGAGCAGCAGCGCCTTTTCGAAGAAAGCAGTTTTTCTGCCACCTCAAAGCGCGCTCTAGTCTTGACCCTACCTCAGGTTAGCGGACCTCGACGACGGAGCGAAAGACCAAGCAGAAAAGTTTCGAACACAGCCTGTCGTGCTGAGCCAGATTTGTGGACATTTTGGGGCGCTGCTCTACAAGCGAGTCCATCGATTACGCGCCTAGCTTTAGAGCGCGACGACGAGCAATGGTATACACAGTCTTGTATGTCTAGTCTCGGGATCGGGATCGGCGCAGATCGGCACAGTGCTAAAAATGTCGTTGATCGTAAGGGTAATGATCATATCCAGAAGGTACTGGACTCGTGCTTCAGCTACGAAAGGGCGCGCTTTCTTGAAGGAGTGAATGGTGCGAAGCTGGCCAGGCGAGGTAATGAAAACGGCGCTAGGAGGACGCCAGCAGTGCCAGCAAATGAAAGTGTTAATACAGGTGCTGCTCTAGCTCTGACCACGACTAGCTTAAGCCGTCGCCATAGCGACAGATGGTACTACGCTCCGCTCTTCAGACCAATTGGGCATCGGATGGAGATAGCATTCGGACCTGCGTCAACTGCGTTCATGTTGTTGGCAGCGCGACATCGCATGAGGCATCAGGGTTTAAGGGAGCTGACCGAAACGCTGGCAGAAACGGGGCATGTCTCCAATGCAGCTCTCGTTGCGCTCAATAGAGCGTATGTTGAACGGAAGAGACGCTTGCAACGAGATTGCTTTCCTATCCGCCCAGAGATTGCTGGAGACCATGCGCATACGGAATCCGACAAGACCACAGGTTTTACTGTAGTATCGGCAACTCTACCGGCTGGTTGCAAGGTTGGTTGCAATTTTCTCACACCAATGCAATCTACGATCGAGAGCCTAGGAGGTGGCTCTGATTCTCGCGTCGTCGTGTCGCTACGTGAGCTGTGTGGTGCTAGTGGTCGGCTGGTGAAAGTCCTTTCCACGGGACAGCAGCTGCAGAATGCAGAAGCAACAAAGCCTCCAGACTTACTCCAGTGCGCCTTCAGAGCCGCTACTTGCATCTTAGCGGATCGGGAGAGGAACCAGAAAACTCGAGCGCATCTTGGACAGGTTGTGCCAAATCAGCTCGCTGCTGACGCTACAGGAGACCACAACATGAAAAGCTACGACCTCGATGTTGAAGTAGAAGCTAGGCAGCTACGATTAGTCCTCCAAGATGGTCAAAATCTGTTATTGAATGGTCATTTTGATGCACAGCGTGTCAGCCAGGAGCGCGTTGACGGACTTTTCTGCTTTCGAATTGTGCGTCCCCTGTATGAGCAGTCGCTTGCCGGTAAGTCTCTAGAGCAGACGTCTGGAGGTTTTCGACCACTGCCACTTCCAGAAGGAAATGCAAAAGTGCGTGCTCAACTGTCGAAAATCGCAATTGAGAACGATATTCCTCGAGGCAGAGATGGAAGCAGATTTCAAAACAGGCTATCTTCAGGAACTCTGTCCTCTCAGCCGAGGAAGAGTGCCAACAACTACAGGCACTGTTGCACCAGCATGGTAGGATCTGATGATGATGCTGAGAACGATTCTCGTCTCCTGCTGCCACCCCCACCGTTTCAACTTGGACATTTTGCGTTCTTGGCCAGGCAACTTCTGAAGGACTATGGCTTCACGGGATGGCGGCAAAACGACTTGGGACCCAACGCTTACTTGCTTCAAGACAGCATTTAAGGCCTGACTTTGCAATGTGAATGAAATTGTTATCAGGAGACTTCGAGAAGTATGGAAGTGCCATCTTTACAACGAGTTTAGCCATGTTAATGGTCGTGGTCATGCTCACGGTTGACTAAGACTAAGTAACTACTTATTCAAGAATTTTGAGGTGGAGGTCCTCCCCTTCCCCATCCCGACGCCCTTAACCTTGTAGGATTCTCGGCACTTGTATTCCCGTTCGCGACCACGAGGACAGCAGCACGTGCGCACAAACGCCTCTTCGTATTGCTCTAACATGTTGGGCTTGCTTCGGGGATTCGCTTGATGCACCTCTTCGGCATGGAACTTGACTGGACTCGATTTCCTCTTGTGCGTGTCAAGGAAGCTCCAAGGCCAGGATCGCCAGCAGAAAAAGCAAGGATTGAGGTTGGCGATGTTTTGCTAGCGGTTTGCGGTGACCGCATCACGAAGTTAAGGGAATGAGCAAATAGAATTAGAAAAAATCCTAGGTGCTAGGCGGCTACCAATACGAAGGAGTTACAACTCTACGGCTACCCTATGCCCTACATTGATGAGTAGACGCAACTCTGAATGACCAAAATGATACCAAAATTACAGGCGAAGCCCTCCACAGGACCAGAAGACGACTTTCCTGTAGCAGTCTTCTAATCATTGTTGCAACGTGGCCTGGGAGAGATCCCGATGACGCTGTTCTTCGACGAATCGAGGGCAATTTGCAGTCCGGATTACAAGCAGTGGATTTTTCCTTTCTGCGAGCATCGCATCTTGGGCAATACTTCAATCTGCAGATAACGAGAAAGGGACTCAGGGACGAGGTGGCTGCTTTCAAAAATGTCTTTGGAGTAAATCAAACACGCACACCAGAACGTCAGCGAGGACCTTCATCCGACGCATCTTCTAGCTTTTCTGTTGGTCTGGTCAAACGGCCTTTGGGTCTGCGTTTTGAGGAACGGGAAGTCGCGACAAAGGTGGGCGCGGCGGTAAGGACGTTGAGAATTCGCGAGGTGCAGAAGGCTGGTTGGGGCGAACGCCAAGGGCTACAGGCCAAAGACGAGATTGTCTGCGTTGGACGTACACCGGTAAGTGTGCTTCTTGCTTCCTCGAACTTTACAGGAAGAGGTTACCGCGTTGAAGATGCGGAGGAACGGCACCGGGAACAGATGAAGAACCATGAAGACATCGCTCTCGAAAAGGATCGAAAGTGTATGCGCTTGCTTGTCAACGCGTCGCTCAACGGAACTGCGGAGATTTTCGACTGCTGTCCGTTCAGCGTTCTGATCTATCGGAAAAAAGCTATGCCTACGACCGCAGTCTCATCTGGAACTGCCGACGTCGATAGTAAGACACCTGCAGAGCAGCTACAGGAGGTTTCGAAGCGTGCGGAAAACAAAAACGTGAAGCCTGTGGCAGATTGCGAGACACTATTGCGGTCGCTACCTAGAAAATGGCAGGCCTACGTAAGGCCCAGTGGTTCGGTAGTAGACGGGAATCCAAGCACTCCTTCTATGCGTCCCGGTGCGGGTGCTCAGGATGAATTTGCCCCCACGGTTGAACAACAAAGTGCAGCCGCGTCATCGAGCATCCTCACGAGCAGTAGGAGGAGAGGCAAGGATGAAATTGGAGACGAGACAGGAGCTCTTCCCTCTCAAAAAAAGGACGCGGGATGGGGCAAGAACTTTCTACGAGGGGGTATTATAGCGCAGAAACCGACGTTCACTCCTTGGTTTCAGCAGTTGCGGTGGGTCGAGGCTAAGCCTTGTCGCTCGCTCAATCTTCCGGTTGTGCTTCGCAGCCGGCGACGGGAAGAGGCTGACTTGTCCCGCCTGCGCGAGCTCGCAGGAGAGTGGCGTCGGTGGGAGGAGGCCCAGGAGGCACGAGAGCTTTCGTCTATGGCTAAAGCAGAGGAACAATCTTGGCCCATGAACCGTCGCTCGCGCCGTCGCGAAGCCCGTCGACGGATGAGGAAGCGGGGTGCTGCACCTGAGGGAGGCGACGCGGGAGTAGAAGATGCTGAGGACGAAATAGAGCAGGGCATTTCATCCGACTCGGACTCACAAAAAACAGCCAGCGGAAACGGAGAGGGACTGGGGAAACAAGAGTCGAACACGAACACTTCAGCAGATCATGAAGGAGGTATGGGCATGGGGGAAGGAAAAGCGCTTAAGAAAGGACTCGGAGGAGGTGTTGGTAAGGGCAAAGGTAGTGCGAAACGCGGTTCAGGTGGAAAAAACAAGAGTAATTTGGTCAGCGGAGCAGGTAAGCGGATAGCTTCCGGTCAACCACTAACGAGCCGGAGAAAGCAAAGCCCTCTAAGAAGGATGCTTGATTGGTTGCTAGGCCGTCGTCCGGTAGCAAGAACAGGCGCATCCCCTAAAGGTGGAAAGGGGTCACACGGATTTACGGAAGGCAACGATGCGTTCGATAGAGGACGCGGCCCGTCGAGTACGCAGCAATCCTCGACAAATAGAAGAGCAGGAGCAGGGAGTACACCCACACAAGATGAAAGATCACAACGTGCTCATGCTCAACAGCGCCTCGTGAACGAAGGGCGGTCGTTCAGTCCTGCTGAAGGGGAAGCACGAAATCGAAATTTAGGTCAAAAGAATGGTGGTGAAATCAAAGCGAACTCCGCGAAGCGGCAGGTTTTTCACTTTTACCCATCGCCAATAGATGATGAAACAGAAGGCCATAATACTAACATCGGCACAAAGCAGGCGGACTTGGAACATATTATTCCGTTCATCTTTTTTCCAGAGAAGGCTTTTGCGACAAGTAATACTCTGGAAAGGGACCACGAGGATGAAGGAGAAGGGTCGACACCTGCATCAGGCAACCACTCCAATCCTCGAAGCGAAACTAGTGGCGCTGCATCTTCGGCTCCACCTCCAGCATCGCCGATCTTTGGCTTTTTCGAAAGCATTGCCCAAAAACTCTTCGAGCCAAAGACTACGAATAGTACGCCTACTGCTGATACCAAAGTAGGGTTGTCTAGAAAACATGACGACTTATCGAAAAACGCGATCGATGATAATCTTAATCATCCTGCCGGTGCTGGAATAGGAGAAGAAGATGCACCAGTGCCTGACATTGAAGGCAGCAATCGCGATAAGGATGCTAGTGCGACTGCTTCTTCGGTTGACAAGAATACAACTGACGACAAAGAGGTTGATGAAGAGGTTAGGTTCTTCGGCATCAAATCTTATGTCTACGTCTTACCGAGTTAGTGTTAGAGTATCAATCACTCTCAGTGATAGTTTTTGAAGGTTTTTCTATTTCTTATTGCTGCCAACACCAACAATAGGAACAGCTTTACTATCAACTTACTTCAATTTCAATAACAACATAAGTGGCCAAAAGGAGACATGACAACGCGAAAAACCTTTTAGATCGACTGTCACTGTCTGTGTCTGTGCCCTCCGTCAGTTTCAACCTCGTCTAAGAAACCCTGTCAGGAGCCAGAAGAACCAGGACCAAACACGCAGAGGGTGAAGCAAGGGATCCTTGGGCGACTAGTGAAACTCCCATAGAGGAAGGTAATGACGCTGACGCTGACGCAAACACCGCTCACGACGTAAAAGCAGATGTTGCCAACGTGAACTTCGATTCCGCCTGCAAGGATTACGGTGCTGTCGCAGATCATGGGTCCTGGCGTCACCGTCGAGCGCGAGGAACTGTAAACTGCGACTTTGACTACCAACACTTCACTTTGAAGGACGATTTCAAAGAAGTTGCACTAGAATTGGATCGCCTTGATCGACTAGAAAGCCAAAAACTCTCCAGAATGTTCTCCAAGAATAGTACTAGCAAGAACAATACTACTAGTAGTACAACTGCGGTCCCCTCTGACACTGACTTCTAATAGACGAGGCAAGACGAAAAAACTATTAGGGGCGCCGCTTGTCGTCCTTTTCCTCGTTCTAATGGTTTTTCAGGTCAGCATGCATGATAAGAGTTGCTCTCGTGGTCCTTCATGACGACAGACGTGCTGAACGTGAGCATTGATATGCATCCTAAATAATGGATTTGCGAGTCAGTGTAAATGTAAAAGTTGAAGTTATTTGAGAAAAATGAACATGAAAGCAGGACAATGGAAAAGTACAACAACATCAACGAGAGATTTCACATTAGCGCCACAGCTGGGGACTTTTGCCTTGTTGTACTTCTTATGATTTCAGACAGTGATGTCTAACTAGTAGCGCTTGGCCTATTTAGAAGTGCAGGCACTCCTGGTGCAGATCGTGCAGTGCCGAAAGTCGTGACCCTCATGCAATGTCGCAGTGTTCTTGATGTCGAAAGGTCAAAAAATAGCGTTTTGTACTGTCCAGCAGTCCCGTTGATTGTCTCGTAATTGTCAGGAGTTCACTCAGCACCGTCGTGTCTTATCCCGTAGGTTTAATTTCTTCTCACCTCCAAGCATGCAAAGACGAGTGACGAGTGTGGTAAGAGAGGGATCGTTGGGTGGAACAATTATTCCTTGTGAGACTGTGACTGAACAACATTTGCAATTTCTTGAGTTTGTCCCTCTAAAGACGCGCTTCTGCTTGTCTAGTGGCATTTTAATGTTTTCTTTTCACAAAGAAACTTTTTATTAAAGAAAATCTTTCTTTTTCGTCATCGACATCCTTCTTCTTCTTCATCTTCTTCTTCCAGGCTTCCTATAGTAACTAACTTCTAGCTTCTTCTTCTTATTTTCTTCCTCTATAACTTTAACTTTCTCATCATCTTCTATAACTTAGACTTTATCAGCATCTTCTATGTATAACTTTATCATCATCTTTTTTATCGTCATCATCTTCGTTCTTTATCATCATGATCATCATCATCTCTTCTCTCAACAACTGACTAGTAGAGGTGGAAGCAGCTGAGTCTGCCCTTACCGTGATGAGCAAAATTTGATTGCTGAAACTAGAACTACAAAAAATATCGCAACATTCCTGAACGTGAGACACTGACAGCGTAAGACACTGACAGCGTAAGACACTGACAGCGTAAGACACTGACAGCGTAAGACACTGACAGCGTAAGACACTGACAGCGTAAGACACTGACAGCGTAAGACACTGACAGCGTAAGACACTGACAGCGTAAGACACTGACAGCGTAAGACACTGACAAGGACAACGTGAGACACTGACAAGTGCACGTGCAGGAGACCCATTATAGCACTCGCTCTTTCGCCGTGTGGAGGAAGGTACTCACAAGTTTTTTCATTCACCGCTTTTTACCTTTTCTTGGCTTGTCCTTCCACGAACGAGAGTGTTGTAGATTTTCCATTTGTCAACATTCATGGAGATCTATGACCGATGACCTCAACATGGAAACAAGTAGCAGTATAGCTTTTTTTATGGGTGTGAGAATGACACAGCACAAAGAGCGATAGACAAGCAAAAACTATTCAGCATTTCTTGTATCATAGTCATAGTCATGTCCGTCGGTGGATCATCATGTGGACCATAACAATGAAAGGAAAACATTTAGATTTACCCTCCACCTCACGAAGTCCCTATCTACAACTACTCACAGCAGACTGGTGCCTCTTGGTCGTATTGCTGTCGAATTTTTGGAAATTCGGAGGAAGGCTAGCTTATTTTCCAAGAAACAAGAGCACACGCTTCGGCTTCTCCGAAATTTCGCAATTGCGCTTTTCCTTTTCGGTTTCCAAAGCAGCAGCGCAGCGTCATCCAGTTGCAATCAAACGTGGGGACGAATAAATAATAACCCAGTCGACGTTCATCGAAGATATCTCGTTTTTTGTTTTTCGTACCATCCGCAGCCCCAACACCAAGACCAAACATCAACTAGAACTACAATTCATTCCTCTCCTTCTCAAACTCAAAAACTACGAAAATCATGGTGGACACGGTCACAGATGCGAAGGACGAGGTGGTCCTTCTTCTTGCGGACCTCTGTGTGGACCACACAGTTGCGCCACTCCTTGTTGACGATTCTAGGAAGCTGACTGGTGTGGGGCGCGAAGACATGGATGATCCCGAAGCCAAATATGAATCGGTGAGAACGCTATCTGTGTTTCAAAAATTTCTCAAGAGTGAGCAGTTTCTTCCTGCATTTCACAGCAGCGATTCGTTGCCTACTTGAACAAGAGCAGGAGATTCTGAGAATCAAATTATAGTTCTTGCTTTTAAGTAGGTACTTTTGTCAACGAGAAGTTAGAGTTACTATCTATGAATATCAAAGAACTCTACCTCGTTATTCTGGATTAGGTTTCCACCTCTTCGGTCTCACTTGCGAACTCGGAATGCAGAGATGTGGAACCCAACGAAGTTATTTCGAGCTCCGAAGGAAAAAAATCGAAGGCGAGCAAAAGCAAGACGAGGTACTTTCTAACATTGTGGTATTAATAATATATTTGTCATCATTCTGCTCGACCTTGTGATTGTGGTTATCGTTCTCTTCGGTACTAGTATCGCACTCGTATTGCCACGGCTGTCTTTCACGCAATATCAGCAACTTTTCGTTCTTGATTCTTCTGTTCTTAAGAATCACAATCAATTGGAATCTTTTCTAGAAGTCATCTAAAAAAACTAAATCCATCTTCCACAGCAGGACCTTCACATGCTTTCAATTATCGCGATATCCGGGACGCACTCTTCAGAAGCAGTCTTTTTTTTCGGTGGCGGGTCTGTTCTACGTGTTCTTTTTTTTGGAGTTCGCGAATGTCCAGTCTCGCATGCGCCGTGAGTTATTACGGGGCGACGGTGATCGTGATACGGATGTAGATGAAAATGAAGCATTGAGTGCTTTCGCTGAAGTGGAGGAGGAACAGAATCAGGATCGCCGGTTTTTCGATATTTTTGTCAATCAGGATCAGCGTTTTATCGGGAACGTGACATCATTTCTGCAAGTGGATACTTCTACGCTGGGCGCGGAAGCAGGCGGTACGACTCATTTGGAAAGATGATCTACTTGTTGTTCAACTTGGTAGTTCGCCTAATATTGATAATTCCGATTCGGCTAGAGCGAGGGACGAGAAGCAGCGCAGCTGTGGCAGGACCTGCTCTGGGGCTGGCAGCATGCGCCACGCAGGATGGACGCGTCAGCTGGCGGCGCGCGTTGTAGTTCTTGTCTCAGGCACTGCGTCTTTCGGGGGTTATTCGTTGGGCTCGGCTTTGGTTGCGTGTGTGCTGCAGATTTCTCGGCTCCTGCCCATGCTTGGATCCATGACTGGATCCATGTGGGATGGTCAGAAAAGTGCCACTTTTCAAAAACCAGCGGCGCCGTTTTTTCATGCTCAAAATCGGCCACGATCATGAGTAGCGAGCAGTCGCCTAGCCGCCCGGTGTGGCTGTTTTTGGCTACACATGACTGAGCCCATGACTGTACCCATGCGGATGACCTGAAAAGTGCGCGCGTTCTGATTTTTCAGGAAGCAAAAAAATCAGGCCGGAAAGCGCTACGAACATAGGAAGCGGGCGCAACCACATCGAAAGGAGAAGACGAGAGGGAGCGGGCGCCTGCGATGCCTCGTCTTCTTCCGTGTCTGCAAGGGGTAGGCCTAGGCGCTGCCGAGGGTCTGGCTGGCTGTGTCTCACTCTCTTGCCAAGGCGTTAATGAGAAGCTGGCGCGGACCCCTTTCAGATGTAGCACTAGCACTGGCGTCGCCTGCAGAGGGCTCCAAGTCTGAGCGGCTCGCGCTCTCTTTCTAGGCTAGGTAGATCAGTCACGAGATGGCCACGAATCAACGCGAATCGCCTGACTCGTGGCAGAAGTTAGCAGGCTGCCGCAGCGGTGCCGTTTATGCTGGCGCCGTGCGGCGTACTCTGATGGGGACAAGTGGGCTCTTCTTGTTCGCAAAGTCGTCCCAAGTGGATTGATTTGGGGGCGCTTCTTTCTTTGCCGGAGCATGTTAGAGCCCCCCCAGCGGTTGCGTTTTGCGCTTTAACTCGTGCCGTAGCTCGGACTAAACTCGTGGCGCATGTTCAGGCCCGCTTTTGTTGCTAAGTGTGGGGGAAAACTTTCCTGGGGGCATTTCTGGACGACTGAAAACGCGGAGAAAGGGCCTGGCTGCGTGGCAAGTGTTTCGCTTTTGTGCAAGTGTGGGGGGCATGGGTGAAAACGCCCAAAATCTGGGGACATTCTTTCCAAGCGAAAGACTGCGAAACCCAAGCGCCGCCGTGGTGGTGGTCTTTTGTTCGCTTATGGGTCCAGCTTTTCACCCTTTGGCCTCTTATCTTTGTGCTTGCTTCGCTCTGGCTACTAAGCCCGGCCACGCTCGCCCGGCCGCGCGCCCCAGCTTCCGCTTCGCTAGCTGATGCGAACACAAGCCAAGCGAAGGCCGATCAGTTCAGACGAAAGCGAAGCGGCGCGGGGCTTCGAGCCCCGCCGAACCTGGAGCAAGAATGAAGAGAATGGGACCCGCCTGGGCAGGGCTCGGGCTGGCGCTCACCTGAGGCCATTTGGATTAGCTCAGGCAAGCCGAGACGAGTGGCGTGGAGGTAACAGAACGCGCCGCGACTCGACTCCCCTCGCCCGCTCGCCCTCGGGCTCGGCTACCAAACCACAGCCACAGCCATCGCCATGCCACGCCCCTGCCGCTGCCTAGTCTTAAGCACTTGGTTCGAATCCTGGAGGGGACTCGACTGGCAGGGAGGCGGCCCTCAGGCTGGTTGCCGCCCCACACCCAGGGGAGAGACAAACGGGGACCGCGCTGGGCCAGACAGTGCGGGGAGATGAGACCCAAGGGGAGCCCTCTGAGCAGCTGACGGCACCGCGCCCACGCGGTCCATCGTGTGGCTCACAACCCTGGCCACAACTGGACGGCGCCAGCTCATCTGATGAGTAGCCGGGCTGGGTGATGCATAAACACAAGGGGCGCCACCTGGGCAAGGCCTCAGGGTCAGGGGCTGGCTGCGTGGTGTCCAGAGGGGAACCCTCTGCACCCGAAGCGCCAGCAGGTCGCGGCCAGGCGACCGCCCTCCCCAGATCGGGGAGGTTCCTCTCTCTCTCTCTCTCTCTCTCTCTCACTTGGCTCAGCTCTTCCCGCGGGTTCCGCGTCTTCTCTCGAGGGTAAAGCGGTAGGCACGCTGCGCGCTCTGGCGATTGTGTAGCGGTTGCCTCCTCCGCTGCCTTGCGCTCTGCTTCTGTACTGTTGTGCTCTGTTGTTCTTATCTTATGGCAGAGCCAGCGGGCGGGCGCGCGCGGTGTCCGAGTCTGTGCCGTCTGGTCTCCTCTCGAGTTCAGGTTAGCAATCTTCTCTAGATCTAGTCTGTCTCTGCTCTTTTCTAGTGTTGGCCTTCGGTTCTGCGACTAGCTCGCTCCGCTATGCCTACTGCGCTCGCACTGTACACAAGGCATTGCTTTGCATAACATGACGACCGCCAGCACCACTCCAAACCCATCCCGCCCCAGCGGGAGGGGATTGATTTGCATAGCAGTCAAACGACCCGCAGAGAGGAGGCTGGGGCGGATATGATAGCAAAAGCAATCTTCAGGGGGGCGGCGTGGGGACTCGTCTCGTCTGGGCTGATCTCGTGCTGGCCTTTCTCAGCTCAAGCGATGCCAGCCCCCCGCTGTTGTTGTGTCGTAGCTAGACTAGTGCGCGGCGCTGGGCCAGGTCCGGCGCGCCTGTTGGCATGCCCTGAGTTGGGTTGAGATTGAGCCGCGGCCAGTTCTGATCTGTGGCCTACTCTTCTCCGCTCTAGTCTTGTCCCCTTCTGTTCTACTCTGCGTCTACTCAGCTGTCGCGCTAAGTGGACTGGACTGATCTGATTCCTACCCCTTGTTTTGTCAATTTAATGCCCTGGGCCAGGCCTAGGGCTGGCACTGTCTAGCGTAGCCCGAAGCTACAGAAAAGCTGCGGCCTGTTGCCAAGCCATAAGATCATCAGCAGACGCCGCCGCGCGCGCCAGCTGGCAACCTGGCCAGCCCCTTGCGTTGCTCTTGCTGTTGCTTTCGCTTTCTAACAGACACGCCAGGCCAGGCCCCTGCGCTCTGACTGGCAGGCCGGAGCCATGTGGTTGCCTGTCCTTGCGCTCTAGCTGAGACGCCAGGGCCTTGCTCTTGTGCTGCAACTGGCAGACCAGACCGGCGGGCGCGGCTCTAGCTTGTCTCCCTCGCGCTTCGGCAGTTGTTAGGGCTACCAAACGAGGCACGCACGCGGCCCGACATCACGGGCACGCGCATGCGACGCCCGGTCGCATCCTTGCGCCTCTGTGGGGAAAGGCAAGGGGCCGCAGGGGCATGCCTATGCCTATCCCTGCGCAGAGGGCTGCCCTTGCCTTGGCTAGCCGCGTTTTTTAAGAGGAAGAGCAGCGCTGGGGCTTGGTTCTCCGGCGCAACTGTGACAAGACACGAGAGGGCTGAGGAGGTCCAGCGTTCTCGTTCTGCTTTCTGCTCGGCCCCCACTCCTCTCCGCGTGTGTGGTGATGCACGGGGCCGGGCAAATCAAAGCAATGAGACCAAGCCCAGGGCAGCGCCAGACCAGAGGCCGCGCCGGGGCTGAATTCTGGACAGTGTGCGCAGTGCTTACTATAAGCCCGGCCCTTCAGCGCCCACGCGCTTGCGTGTGTTCTGTTGTGGTGCGTGGGGTGAAGCAATGAGACCAAGCCCAGGGCGGCGCCAGGCCAGAGGCTGCGCCGAAGCCGAGGCCTGGGCAGTATGTGGAAAGCTCACGACGCGCCTGGTTCTTCAGCGCCCACCCAAGCGCCTGCCTGTGTTCTGTTGCGTTGCGCGGGGCAAGTCAACGAGATCAAGCACAGGAGCAGGACAGCGCCAGGCCAGAGGCTGCGCCGAAGCCGAATCCTGGGCAGTATGTGCAAGGCTTGCAAGGGCTTGGCTCTTCAGCGTCCACACGCTTGCGCTGACCTGGGGCCCGGCTCTTCGACGCAACTGCGACAAGCAGACGCGAGAGGGCTGAGGGGGTCGGGCGTTCTCGTTCTGCTTTCTGCTCGGCCTCCACTCCTCTCTGGGTGTGTTATGATGAACGGGCCGGGGCCGGGTAAATCAAAGCAATGAGACCAAGCCCAGGGCAGCGCCAGGCCGCAGGCTGCGCCGAGGCCGAACTTTGGCCAGTATATACAAGGCCCACGATGAGCCTGGTCCCTCCGCGCCCACGCGCTTGCGTGTGTAGTGTTCTGTTGTTGTGCGCGGGGTAGACGTAGATCAATGAAATCAAGCCCAGGGCAGCGCCAGGCCAGAGGCAGCGCCGAAGCCGAATCCCGGGCAGTATGTAGCGCACAGGGTAACGCTGAGGCTTGTAATAAGCCTGGCCCTTCAGCGTCCAGGTCCACAGGCTTGCGCTGAAGTTGGGGAACAGGCTGGGGCTGAGGTGAGCGGAGAGGGGGCGAGAGGTCAAGTGAACACAACACCAACAGGAACAGGGGCCACGCCACAGCTCTGGCTCTCGTGCGTTCTGCTCAGGTCAGTGCTAGTCCTTGGCTTGCAGTGTCCAGGCTCACTCCCAAACCTGTGCGGAATATTCGACGCAGCTCCACGACGAGGCTCCGGCGATTGAAGTTGTAAGCGTGACAATTGGCGTCGAGCGTCTCGCAGTCGTGCGACCGGTGAACTGGGTGGCAGAAAGTGAGGCCTTCTGCAGAAGGGCCCACTCCTAGCAACAGGCACCCACGGGGGTGCCCTTTGTGATTGTGAGGGGCCCACTTGTTGACCTCGCCGGGATGGATGAAGAAAGATGCCAGAAAGTCCTCAGAAAAACAAGCGAAAAACTTGAAAACTCTGAAGGTGTGCACCTTGCAAAAATGACAGCCAAGGAGGGCACCACGATAAGGCGCAGGCTGGTGGCCTCATCGGTTTCCGAGATGTGGAGAGAGTGAGAGGGGGTCGGTGGTGGTTTGAAGATCTCCAACAGGTCAGAGGAGTCCTGCAGGTGGTGTCGCCCGATAGGTGGAGAGATGGGCAGCAGGCCTCGGGGTTCGAGGTCCTGCAGACAGTTTAGCCATGGGAATGGTGTCAGGAGAGAGAAAAGGAAGAAGAAAAAGACGGGGGAAAAAAGGGACCAAAAAAGAGAGGGAGAGAGAGGGGCGCAGGGTCTTCGGTCTCAGGTGGTAGGTGGATGGTAGGTCGGTCAGCTGAGAGAGCCTGGATGGACAGAAGCAGACCACAAAAGGGGGACAAAAAAGGACAACAAGAACAAGGCCAAAAAGGAAGCCACAAAACGGCGAGGCCGCGCGCCTCCCTTGGGGCTTTTTGATCGTCTGGAGCTAGTTGATTAGATAAGTGAAACAGTAGAGCACAGGAATAAGCTGAAACATTTGAAAACGATGCGGCGCGACCGGTCCACCCTCTTGGCGGTTTGCTAGTCTTCTGGGCGTCTTCGTGATTCTTCCAGGGGAGCGAGCCGGCCGAAGTTCGGAACACAGCCAGCGGCCGGACGGCCAGGCCGTTCGCCAGCAGCGCCACAATGAAAGGCGGAACAGCTGCCAATATGTGTCCAGCTGGTGGCATCGTGGGCCCTCGCGGGTTCGTCGCCTCGTTGCTTGTAGTGGTTGTGGGCCTTTTGGGCTCCTTGGGTCTGCCTCTTGCGGCCATGGAGCTAGGTGGAAGCAGTTCCAGCACAGACGCCAGCGGGAGTCTGTTCGCCCTTGAGCCTCTGGGCAGTGATGTCCGCGCATTCTTCGACTCGAAAGACCAGCCGCATCCTCGCAGGCTGTGGAAGCTTTGAAGCATTCCAGTGGACGTAGCAAGAGACGCGGCACAAACCCGAGCAAAGAGCAACAGGATTAACGTAGTCCAATACAGAGCGGAATCCGACGGAACAACCACCCAGCGGCTGCACTTCCAGAGTGATGCTGTAGGTAGATTGAGAATCTTCGCGCATCAGATAGCATCGCTCGCAGCAGTACAGTTCACTGCTGCAGGGGTGAACGGTGTCGGGTCATGGTTCCTACCAGCGCGCACGGTGCTGCACCCGAACGGCGCGCAGTTTGGTGAAGGAAAGAAGAGCGGGAAGAGCTGCTTCCGCGGATACTCAGAGGCGTACGAGATCGCAGACCAGACCTGGGCAACACATGACCCCGAGGCGTTCTTCCGTGAGATTCCTGACTCTACTATAAAGATCCTCAGCCCGTCGGCGGATAGTGGAGGAAGCACCATCAGCGTGCTGCTCTATCTTGGCAAGCTTCTCATCGACTCGGCTGAACTAGCATCGCGCGCCATCTTCTGGCCTGACAGATGTAAAAACCATCGGGCAGCCCTTGTCTGCAAGTCCACCGCCGGGCCCTACCTTAGTCTCGTAGGACTCGACCCAAAAACATGGCGGAAACGGCTCCGCTTACAGGTATGCGCACCCTCTGGGCTTTTCTAGCTCGCTCATTTTCAAGGGGCACCGGGGTAGGCCTTCCCACCTTCTAAAACTACTCCACTCAGCCAAAGAAGTGCATCGCCTTGATGGGCATCAGTTCCCCGGTGCGTTCAGTTTTTCTTTTCAGTAGATGGATAGCAGCCCCGAGCACCATGACCGTCGTAGCCTATTAGGGGAGTGTCTGCACCCTTGAACCGTATGGGCATAGTTATCCAATTGCACTTCGCCGCCCAATATCTCCAAACCAATCAAAACACACGCCAGGCCCTGTCGGTGCGGCCGGCTTCTGCAACAGAAGACACAAAGCCAGCTGGAGAGTGTATCGCAATGGGTGACGGAATTCAGCAGCCCTGCCCTCCAACCAGAGAAGCAGCCTGAGCTCGAGGCTTTCCCTAAGCGGGCAGGAGTAGACGAAAAAACCCGGGAGGCGCTCCTTGCTGGGAGAATAGAACGGCGGCGGCTGGTGGTCGCATATGAAGGAACCAGAGGGATGCCGCGAACGGTGCGCAGCATCTACAAACGGTGGCCGCTTCCAATATGGACCAGGTGGCTCACAGTTCTGCAGGTCTGCGCCCGGTGCATCGTCTGCGTGGCTTACTTCTTGGCAGGAGTCTTCTTCGGTCTTGGGTGAAGTATCAAACTCGGGCAGGATAACCTACTGGAGCACACCTCTGGCCTCAACTGGAACGATCAGACAGACGCGCGGCCTGTCTTCTGTTTAGCGATGTGGCTCATAGCGATCATCATCACACCGGTGGAGCTGTATAGTGGTACCATGTTGAGCACTGACCGCAACAAGAACAGACGGGACGCCTTGCGGCTGGAGTTCCATAAGCACTGGCGCACTGCCATGCTGTACCTTCTCGAGGGTGAAGAGGTGCTCCGAGATATGTCGCTCTTGTTCTGCACCGTCGGCCGGGGGTTCCGCGTTGGTTCTGTCACCAGAGCAGATCGCTATGGTATTTCTTGTTTTTAGGATTGTTTCAGTGTTTTAGTCTGATGAGGGAGGGCATGGACCAGAAGAGAGAGCCAGAAGGGCTGGCGGGTGTATGCGAGACAATTTAAAAGAACGCAGACTGTTTTTGAGTCGTGACCTTTTCCCTAAGGACCTCCCTGAATTTCAACAGCGTGGCGAGCTTTTTGCGGTGGACATGGTGACTCTTGACAGCTTTCCCGTGCAAGTTGTAACAGATAGTAACGAAATAGCCTGACCGTCACGCTTGCGCATTTTGGGAACGAGAGCGCCTTTTTATCCAGCCACCTGATAGCCGCCCAAAGTCTATCAGAACTTGCCTCGGCAAGTACCAGTAGACCAAGCTCATCTCACATGGGGCCATCTGCTCCAGACGTTGTGGCCTCTTGCTAGCTCGCCACCGGATCGCTTTCGATCGCCAACAGCTTGCAAACAGTGGGCGCCTCATCATCTGCGTCCCATGAGTTTCGGCGAATGCTTATGCTAATTATGACGAAAAAGCAAACGCGTGAGATGATTGGAAAACTTTCTCCCTTCTACATAGTCCCGCAGTAAGTGAATGGATAAGATTTAAAGCAATACAATAGAAGAGCCCTAATCTAAAACAAGAATCGTAGACCATCATCTAGTTGGATAATATTCAAAAATCTACGCGATTTCCGGAAACGCTGGCAGTGGAGGAGCGACCACGAAGGCGCGCCGCCTACAGCGTCACAATACAGACGACCTCGCAGCTGAAATTCGCGCAAAGACAGGGACTCCGGTACTAATGTTTCCTCTCGTTATTAGCTATCATCTTCTATGGGTGTAATTTTTGGAGGGTCTCTACTCTGTTACGTTTTCGCTGAACTGAGTAGATTCCGACTGTTAGCCTATTCGTGTAGCCCGAGCAGATTACAGAAACCAGCTGGACTAACAACAAGCACCAGAGGCGCTCCCCCTCCACTCAAATCATAAACAAGCCTCCGCCCCTTTTCGCACTCTAATAAGTATAGACTTAACCTAAACAGAACACCGCGGCCGTGATTTCCTGCACCAAGACGCTACGCAACGACCAGCAAAACGCCAGGGCGAGAGTGATGGGTCGCATTGAGAGGCTTGCGGAAGTGGAGGAGGCGAGGACCGGGGTGGGGCTTTTCTTAGAGCACGAGAAATCGACTGCAAAAGCCCTGGAGAAGATTCCGGGCCCCATTCGGGGCATCGTCACGGCTGTCCGTGCTGACAAAGTATCAGCCAGGGCCCTCGTGCTCAAGAGGGGCACGCTCGAAGGCACGGACGACGAGACGAGCAGACGGGTCGCGGTATTGGTGTTGTTTTTTAGACGTAGGACGGTGGCAACTCTAGCGGAGACGTTAAGGGTAGCAAAGAACTTCGGCGATGTTGTTGAAGTTAGGTCTCTTATGCAGTATGAGCTACAGGCTTGTAGTAGCGCGAGTTGTCATCCCATCAACTTCAGCTCTTGCGGGCCCCTCTCGTTTTTTCTAAATTTAAACCAGCAGGGTCATCTGGTCGACCGGTGCAAAGGGATCACCGATGAGCAAAACCGCTCGCGCGCTTTGGCGGCGTGCTCGTATCTGTCCCCGCTATTGCCGGACACGAGCCGCAAGGTCTTGCGCGAGGTTGCCGCCGCTCATGCATACGCTGAAGGAGCGGCGAAGAGCTACAAGTCGGCTAAGGAGGCACGCGTGAAGAACTTGCACCAGCTTCATGCTTGGAACACTGGCAAAGGGCGGGCGTTTTGCGTGAGCGCTACATCAAACCTCCGCCAGCTTGTGCAAAGTTGCACGCTCATCAGCACGGCCATCAAGGAGCAAAAAGCCGGCAAGCTGGAGACGAAGCGCTTGCCATTTATCGACGGTGAGCCAAAGCCACTCAGTCCGCAACGCGTTTTCTTCTCTGGCATCAAGACGGTAATTTTTCTCAACTACACGCTCAAACTTGCTTAGCTCTCAGCTACATACTCTGCCGCTCTTCAAATATTTAACAACTATGAAACCCCTATAGTGAAAAGCTAAAAGCTGGGTGACTTTCTTTCCTAGTTCTCCCCCTGACGTTAGCAAATTTCAAAAGCTTGCAACTTCTCCAGGCCTTGGCCACGGCAGCAACCGATGGGCGCGCTCTGTTTGTGCATACCGGCGCCACGTCTTGGCTGAGCCTGAACGCCGAGGAGGAGCCCGAGCTGCCCACGCTCGACGAGGTGAGCCGTGCTCTTGATGATTCCGAGTGCGCGGAGATGATGCTGCGGAAGAGTGTCGCCGGTCATGTGTGCCCCAACTGGTCCGGTGAACCGAAGACGAGAGACCTGGCATATTTTTCGACTGATTTATGTGATGCTGATGTCGTGGGAGGGATGTGCTGGGCTTTTTTGTGGATGGATGAGATAGCGAAGACTTAGAAAAGTTCATGAACTAGCGAGAGCCAAAGCAAGTGCGTCTAAGTCTATAGTAATCAAATACCTCTACCACCCAGATGAGTGGCAGCATGGTCGCGAAGGTGAAGAAGTGCAGCGAGGCGCTTGGTGGCACCCACCCAGCCCCATGCGGCGCTCAAGAGCCTCGGGGGGTTGATCACTCGCGTTCGTATTTGCGGCCAGCGTCCATGCGCGGAGATGCCTGGAAATGTGACAGAGGGCCTGCCAAATAATTGCAGAAATATTGCGACTCGGTTGGATCGCGAGCGAGTTGACAACGACGCGCAGAAATTGACGAACTCGCTGAAGGCAATCGGTGAGATCTGGGACAACTACGACGAGAACAACTATCGTCAGCAAATCGATGAGACTAAGGGGCTACGTGGCGACTGTTGCCCCAAAGCGGTCAAGGATAGCGACGCCGTGGCCCCTCTGCTGGAGACTTTGCGCCGCGTGGCCAGCGTTTTCCTCTTGGATGGCCTTGATGAAGAAGCAGAGGCCAGGGCCGTCCTCACTCGCCTGGAGTTGTCCAACTCTCGCACGCTCGTCGCGTTTCCAGAGGTTGCCGATGCTTTTAAAGCATTCTGCGAGTCGTGTCGAGGCTTCGACTTGAAGGAGGCCAAGAAGTTGATCGACGCTGCGACTTCTACTGGTATCCTTAAGTGCTGACGTTTGTGCTTGGGGATGGTGTCTTTAATCTCGGGCTTGTGAGTGCCCGTAGTTGTGATCCATATCTGATAGACCGCGCCTCCGTCTTTGAATCCTCAGAAAAGTTCAGAGCTTAGACTTCTTGTAAAACCATCGAAGGACGGGGATGCGAGCTATATCGTCGCCATCTTCGTCGGATTTTCATGATGCAGCCCTTTTCTCACTCCTCCAGGTAACTACGCGGACGCGATCAAGGCTCACAACGACGCAGACGAGGGCTGGGAGCTCTTGCCCCAAGAGCCACGGCCTCGATTGTGCGCCCGTATCGAGAAGAAACTCCCCAACCAGCCTGGCGGCAACGGTAGTGGCAACGCTGCTGCCAACGGCTTGCAGATGGCGGCGGTCGAGATCAATCTCGACGACTAAGCAGAGCAAGACAAGCCGCTGCAGCGGGTGGGGGTAGGCGTGTGGCATGGGGAGAAGAGTCGGGGAAGTTTCTAAATGAACCAACACCATGACGATACTGATATAAATAGGAAAAAATTTAGAACTACGCAGAATTGAGATCAAGACTATAAAGAGTGGCGACGTTTCTGCTTGTGTGCTGCGTACTTTGTTCATGGTCCTGGTTGTATTTTGAGGCCTTTTGTCTTCTTCGTTGTTTTGGTCCACGATGTAGCTTCGTCTATTTGTGTTGGATTTGTGTCTTGCCTTCGTCGACTCGTTGCCTGAACAACGAGGACAAGGCCAATACTTAACGACCTACACGCGATGAGCTTGATTCTGATCAAGAAGCGAACACCTCCACCCTATGCGTAATTGTTTATATGGGAGAAAGATAGTGGATCTGTTTACTTATCACTCCGAAACTTGTGACCTTTCCCTTGGCGTAGAGTCAGACTGTGGGGCTTGGTTATCGACTTATCGGAGCAAGAACCAACTTGCACAGAAGTCGGCCAGTAGTGCCCCATCGTGACACTTTTGGAACGACCTAGCAGAGCTCTTACCGATGTGAATTGTGTCAGTCACCATAGCGCACCCTTCTACAGCTGTGCAGTGAACTGATGGGAAAAGTATAAAAGTCTATCACTGTGCGAAAAGGATTGGCGTGGGGATTCAGGTGGCTGCTTGAGTGCACAGAGGTCGGCCCTAGGTTGTCGGCGACACCTCCGCCTGATGCTAGTCAGGGGCCGGAAGTGAAGCAAGGCACGGAGCAGGAAGAAACGACGGCAGAAGGTAGCAAGTTAGTTCGGTCCTCTAGGTACAGGAAGACTCGGGGTGGTGCTCGCGTGGGAATCTGGGATCGGTTTGGCGTGCTTCTGAGTCGGTGGGAGCATGCACGGCCATGCGCAAGCGCAGAACAAGGCCAACGGAGGAACGAGCAAGAGAAGACGCCGAACAGAGCGAGGGCAGCAGAAGAAGAAGGTCGCGAGTCGATAAGTCTGCTACTTCTCTCGGTGCTTTCTTCTGAGTCGGTTCGTAATTTCGCTCAATGTGGTGCATCGGTGATTTCCCTCGGCTGTTCAGACAGAAACGGAACACAAAGCCCAAGGCTTGCACTTGGTGGGAGCACTCTGATGATGGTGCGCGTCTGGTGCTCTTGCTTGTAGATGCACACCCATCGGCCGCGCCTTGGTTTGCGCTGTGAGATCTGTCACGATGAGCATCAAAAGGCCGCTTTTTGATCGGTGTGAGCTGCTGAGTCTGTCCCGGTGTGGAGGAGGAGAGCACACACCCAGAGCAAAACCCCCGTGGGGTTGTCTGGGTATGGCTCAAAAGCTTGAGCTGGAGAGCAGGCTGAGAGAAGGGGCAAAGGCTGGGGCCTGGTGTGGATTTTCGCGAGAAATTCTGGGGACTTTCCCGAGATAATCAGGCCGCGAAGTCCATCCCGGGCCGGCGGGGTCAGCGCTTGATCTCTCTGCACCAGGCTGCGGCCTGTTTTCTTGTGCCTTTAGGTTGAATTGGTAACCATCTCGCCCCGTCAGACGCTCGAGAGTCGTGGATGCGTTATTTAGGTCTAGCGAAGAGGCCTGCACTGAGTTCATGGCCGCGCATGTATCTAAATGGTTGACCAATGTGCTCACAAAAGACATCGAGGCACTCGGCCTCAGTTTGTCGAGGTAAGTGGCCCATTTCTAGTATGTAGAGAGGAAAAGCCTGAAAGAGTGGCCAGCAAATCTTGTGAGAAAGTGGGAGCTCAATCGAATGAGAACGCTTATCCATAGCCTAGATCTCCTGAGAGCAATCGCAGGAAGCAAGTCGCAAGCTCTTCCATTGGCTCGCCGTCGTTGATCTTCCAGGCTCGATCCTCGTGGTCTTTGTTCTGTTCAGGGATCCCCTTGCTAGATCTTGTCTCGGTCGAATCTCTATAATTCTACTTCGTTTCCCATCCATTTCCCCTCATAGTCCAACACTTAGAACAGAGGACCGCCCGAGAGAGTGAACTAGATCCCTAGAAGCTAGCCCTAGCCTGAATTAGACAGAAGCAGCGCAATGCTCATGGCCTCTCGTTGCTTCGCGGAGCGTTCCGACCCAAAGCCAGCGGCGACCCTTTCAAGGGGTCCCCTTCTACCAGCCTCCTCTCTCATCCAGCTCCAAACGCCCCGGCGCTGCCTCCAAAATGCTGGCTCCTCTTCTTGGGCCAGCCTCGACCTACCTACGTCAGCTATATACTTTAGCTAGCTAGTGACAGCCCTAAGACTGGGCAGCCTCTACCTATTCGCCTCTAGATATTGCCTACTTTAAAAGGGGGCTTTAGTCCAAAGGGTAGAGGCTTTGGATATAGTTGAGAAGTATACTGCTGGCCCCGTCATAATGGGGCGACTGTGTCTAGTATCCCCGGAGGTGTAAACTTGCGCGCAACACCAGAAGGGCTTCGCGAGTCCAACGGATGGAAGACCTTACGCAGTAGGACTTTAGGGAAAGGCCGCCCCGGATCCCAGACCTTGCCCCGGAATATTAGCACAATCTTGACGAACATCATGCGCAACAGGAAGGGGAGTGGCGCCAAGTTCTTAGAGAGCGCCTCGGAGTTCGCACCTTCTCACTGGACCGCATCGACCGCGTCGGGTGTGCTCTTCTCACGTGCTGCGGTCTCTTTTTTGATCTGCTCCCCCGTTGCGTCTCCTGGGATGGCGCTGCTATAGGCTTTGCGCTTCGAATCTTGTCCCTTGTCGGTGTCGTCTTGTTTCGCATCTGGTGCGTCTTGTGCCGCGCCATCTATTTGGGTCATACGGACTCGAACGCGTTGAGGCTGTTCGCTCCCCTGTGGAGACGTCTCTTAGAACGAGCATCGGGTGGGGGACTCTGCTGCTCTTATCCGTAAGGGTGCAGCTAAACCGAACCCCTTGCGCAAGGTCCGCGAGAGAGAACACCATCGGAGAGCCCGGCACTGACACCATAGCGGTGAAGCTCACGCGCGTGGGTTCATTCTGCGCGCGTGGGTTCATTCTGCGCGCGTGGGTTCATTCTGCGCGCGTGGGTTCATTCTGCGCGCGTGGGTTCATTCTGCGCGCGTGGGTTCATTCTGCGCGCGTGGGTTCATTCTGCGCGCGTGGGTTCATTCTGCGCGCGTGGGTTCATTCTGCGCGCGTGGGTTCATTCTGCGCGCGTGGGTTCATTCTGCGCGCGTGGGTTCATTCTGCGCGCGTGGGTTCATTCTGCGCGCGTGGGTTCATTCTGCGCGCGTGGGTTCATTCTGCGCGCGTGGGTTCATTCTGCGCGCGTGGGTTCATTCTGCGCGCGTGGGTTCATTCTGCGCGCGTGGGTTCATTCTGCGCGCGTGGGTTCATTCTGCGCGCGTGGGTTCATTCTGCGCGCGTGGGTTCATTCTGCGCGCGTGGGTTCATTCTGCGCGCGTGGGTTCATTCTGCGCGCGTGGGTTCATTCTGCGCGCGTGGGTTCATTCTGCGCGCGTGGGTTCATTCTGCGCGCGTGGGTTCATTCTGCGCGCGTGGGTTCATTCTGCGCGCGTGGGTTCATTCTGCGCGCGTGGGTTCATTCTGCGCGCGTGGGTTCATTCTGCGCGCGTGGGTTCATTCTGCGCGCGTGGGTTCATTCTGCGCGCGTGGGTTCATTCTGCGCGCGTGGGTTCATTCTGCGCGCGTGGGTTCATTCTGCGCGCGTGGGTTCATTCTGCGCGCGTGGGTTCATTCTGCGCGCGTGGGTTCATTCTGCGCGCGTGGGTTCATTCTGCGCGCGTGGGTTCATTCTGCGCGCGTGGGTTCATTCTGCGCGCGTGGGTTCATTCTGCGCGCGTGGGTTCATTCTGCGCGCGTGGGTTCATTCTGCGCGCGTGGGTTCATTCTGCGCGCGTGGGTTCATTCTGCGCGCGTGGGTTCATTCTGCGCGCGTGGGTTCATTCTGCGCGCGTGGGTTCATTCTGCGCGCGTGGGTTCATTCTGCGCGCGTGGGTTCATTCTGCGCGCGTGGGTTCATTCTGCGCGCGTGGGTTCATTCTGCGCGCGTGGGTTCATTCTGCGCGCGTGGGTTCATTCTGCGCGCGTGGGTTCATTCTGCGCGCGTGGGTTCATTCTGCGCGCGTGGGTTCATTCTGCGCGCGTGGGTTCATTCTGCGCGCGTGGGTTCATTCTGCGCGCGTGGGTTCATTCTGCGCGCGTGGGTTCATTCTGCGCGCGTGGGTTCATTCTGCGCGCGTGGGTTCATTCTGCGCGCGTGGGTTCATTCTGCGCGCGTGGGTTCATTCTGCGCGCGTGGGTTCATTCTGCGCGCGTGGGTTCATTCTGCGCGCGTGGGTTCATTCTGCGCGCGTGGGTTCATTCTGCGCGCGTGGGTTCATTCTGCGCGCGTGGGTTCATTCTGCGCGCGTGGGTTCATTCTGCGCGCGTGGGTTCATTCTGCGCGCGTGGGTTCATTCTGCGCGCGTGGGTTCATTCTGCGCGCGTGGGTTCATTCTGCGCGCGTGGGTTCATTCTGCGCGCGTGGGTTCATTCTGCGCGCGTGGGTTCATTCTGCGCGCGTGGGTTCATTCTGCGCGCGTGGGTTCATTCTGCGCGCGTGGGTTCATTCTGCGCGCGTGGGTTCATTCTGCGCGCGTGGGTTCATTCTGCGCGCGTGGGTTCATTCTGCGCGCGTGGGTTCATTCTGCGCGCGTGGGTTCATTCTGCGCGCGTGGGTTCATTCTGCGCGCGTGGGTTCATTCTGCGCGCGTGGGTTCATTCTGCGCGCGTGGGTTCATTCTGCGCGCGTGGGTTCATTCTGCGCGCGTGGGTTCATTCTGCGCGCGTGGGTTCATTCTGCGCGCGTGGGTTCATTCTGCGCGCGTGGGTTCATTCTGCGCGCGTGGGTTCATTCTGCGCGCGTGGGTTCATTCTGCGCGCGTGGGTTCATTCTGCGCGCGTGGGTTCATTCTGCGCGCGTGGGTTCATTCTGCGCGCGTGGGTTCATTCTGCGCGCGTGGGTTCATTCTGCGCGCGTGGGTTCATTCTGCGCGCGTGGGTTCATTCTGCGCGCGTGGGTTCATTCTGCGCGCGTGGGTTCATTCTGCGCGCGTGGGTTCATTCTGCGCGCGTGGGTTCATTCTGCGCGCGTGGGTTCATTCTGCGCGCGTGGGTTCATTCTGCGCGCGTGGGTTCATTCTGCGCGCGTGGGTTCATTCTGCGCGCGTGGGTTCATTCTGCGCGCGTGGGTTCATTCTGCGCGCGTGGGTTCATTCTGCGCGCGTGGGTTCATTCTGCGCGCGTGGGTTCATTCTGCGCGCGTGGGTTCATTCTGCGCGCGTGGGTTCATTCTGCGCGCGTGGGTTCATTCTGCGCGCGTGGGTTCATTCTGCGCGCGTGGGTTCATTCTGCGCGCGTGGGTTCATTCTGCGCGCGTGGGTTCATTCTGCGCGCGTGGGTTCATTCTGCGCGCGTGGGTTCATTCTGCGCGCGTGGGTTCATTCTGCGCGCGTGGGTTCATTCTGCGCGCGTGGGTTCATTCTGCGCGCGTGGGTTCATTCTGCGCGCGTGGGTTCATTCTGCGCGCGTGGGTTCATTCTGCGCGCGTGGGTTCATTCTGCGCGCGTGGGTTCATTCTGCGCGCGTGGGTTCATTCTGCGCGCGTGGGTTCATTCTGCGCGCGTGGGTTCATTCTGCGCGCGTGGGTTCATTCTGCGCGCGTGGGTTCATTCTGCGCGCGTGGGTTCATTCTGCGCGCGTGGGTTCATTCTGCGCGCGTGGGTTCATTCTGCGCGCGTGGGTTCATTCTGCGCGCGTGGGTTCATTCTGCGCGCGTGGGTTCATTCTGCGCGCGTGGGTTCATTCTGCGCGCGTGGGTTCATTCTGCGCGCGTGGGTTCATTCTGCGCGCGTGGGTTCATTCTGCGCGCGTGGGTTCATTCTGCGCGCGTGGGTTCATTCTGCGCGCGTGGGTTCATTCTGCGCGCGTGGGTTCATTCTGCGCGCGTGGGTTCATTCTGCGCGCGTGGGTTCATTCTGCGCGCGTGGGTTCATTCTGCGCGCGTGGGTTCATTCTGCGCGCGTGGGTTCATTCTGCGCGCGTGGGTTCATTCTGCGCGCGTGGGTTCATTCTGCGCGCGTGGGTTCATTCTGCGCGCGTGGGTTCATTCTGCGCGCGTGGGTTCATTCTGCGCGCGTGGGTTCATTCTGCGCGCGTGGGTTCATTCTGCGCGCGTGGGTTCATTCTGCGCGCGTGGGTTCATTCTGCGCGCGTGGGTTCATTCTGCGCGCGTGGGTTCATTCTGCGCGCGTGGGTTCATTCTGCGCGCGTGGGTTCATTCTGCGCGCGTGGGTTCATTCTGCGCGCGTGGGTTCATTCTGCGCGCGTGGGTTCATTCTGCGCGCGTGGGTTCATTCTGCGCGCGTGGGTTCATTCTGCGCGCGTGGGTTCATTCTGCGCGCGTGGGTTCATTCTGCGCGCGTGGGTTCATTCTGCGCGCGTGGGTTCATTCTGCGCGCGTGGGTTCATTCTGCGCGCGTGGGTTCATTCTGCGCGCGTGGGTTCATTCTGCGCGCGTGGGTTCATTCTGCGCGCGTGGGTTCATTCTGCGCGCGTGGGTTCATTCTGCGCGCGTGGGTTCATTCTGCGCGCGTGGGTTCATTCTGCGCGCGTGGGTTCATTCTGCGCGCGTGGGTTCATTCTGCGCGCGTGGGTTCATTCTGCGCGCGTGGGTTCATTCTGCGCGCGTGG
Source organism: Amoebophrya sp. A25 (assembly GCA_905178165.1). Lineage (NCBI taxonomy): Eukaryota > Dinophyceae > Syndiniales > Amoebophryaceae > Amoebophrya > Amoebophrya sp. A25. The sequence goes on along the minus strand of CAJINU010000023.1, from coordinate 707,458 downwards.
GTTCATTCTGCGCGCGTGGGTTCATTCTGCGCGCGTGGGTTCATTCTGCGCGCGTGGGTTCATTCTGCGCGCGTGGGTTCATTCTGCGCGCGTGGGTTCATTCTGCGCGCGTGGGTTCATTCTGCGCGCGTGGGTTCATTCTGCGCGCGTGGGTTCATTCTGCGCGCGTGGGTTCATTCTGCGCGCGTGGGTTCATTCTGCGCGCGTGGGTTCATTCTGCGCGCGTGGGTTCATTCTGCGCGCGTGGGTTCATTCTGCGCGCGTGGGTTCATTCTGCGCGCGTGGGTTCATTCTGCGCGCGTGGGTTCATTCTGCGCGCGTGGGTTCATTCTGCGCGCGTGGGTTCATTCTGCGCGCGTGGGTTCATTCTGCGCGCGTGGGTTCATTCTGCGCGCGTGGGTTCATTCTGCGCGCGTGGGTTCATTCTGCGCGCGTGGGTTCATTCTGCGCGCGTGGGTTCATTCTGCGCGCGTGGGTTCATTCTGCGCGCGTGGGTTCATTCTGCGCGCGTGGGTTCATTCTGCGCGCGTGGGTTCATTCTGCGCGCGTGGGTTCATTCTGCGCGCGTGGGTTCATTCTGCGCGCGTGGGTTCATTCTGCGCGCGTGGGTTCATTCTGCGCGCGTGGGTTCATTCTGCGCGCGTGGGTTCATTCTGCGCGCGTGGGTTCATTCTGCGCGCGTGGGTTCATTCTGCGCGCGTGGGTTCATTCTGCGCGCGTGGGTTCATTCTGCGCGCGTGGGTTCATTCTGCGCGCGTGGGTTCATTCTGCGCGCGTGGGTTCATTCTGCGCGCGTGGGTTCATTCTGCGCGCGTGGGTTCATTCTGCGCGCGTGGGTTCATTCTGCGCGCGTGGGTTCATTCTGCGCGCGTGGGTTCATTCTGCGCGCGTGGGTTCATTCTGCGCGCGTGGGTTCATTCTGCGCGCGTGGGTTCATTCTGCGCGCGTGGGTTCATTCTGCGCGCGTGGGTTCATTCTGCGCGCGTGGGTTCATTCTGCGCGCGTGGGTTCATTCTGCGCGCGTGGGTTCATTCTGCGCGCGTGGGTTCATTCTGCGCGCGTGGGTTCATTCTGCGCGCGTGGGTTCATTCTGCGCGCGTGGGTTCATTCTGCGCGCGTGGGTTCATTCTGCGCGCGTGGGTTCATTCTGCGCGCGTGGGTTCATTCTGCGCGCGTGGGTTCATTCTGCGCGCGTGGGTTCATTCTGCGCGCGTGGGTTCATTCTGCGCGCGTGGGTTCATTCTGCGCGCGTGGGTTCATTCTGCGCGCGTGGGTTCATTCTGCGCGCGTGGGTTCATTCTGCGCGCGTGGGTTCATTCTGCGCGCGTGGGTTCATTCTGCGCGCGTGGGTTCATTCTGCGCGCGTGGGTTCATTCTGCGCGCGTGGGTTCATTCTGCGCGCGTGGGTTCATTCTGCGCGCGTGGGTTCATTCTGCGCGCGTGGGTTCATTCTGCGCGCGTGGGTTCATTCTGCGCGCGTGGGTTCATTCTGCGCGCGTGGGTTCATTCTGCGCGCGTGGGTTCATTCTGCGCGCGTGGGTTCATTCTGCGCGCGTGGGTTCATTCTGCGCGCGTGGGTTCATTCTGCGCGCGTGGGTTCATTCTGCGCGCGTGGGTTCATTCTGCGCGCGTGGGTTCATTCTGCGCGCGTGGGTTCATTCTGCGCGCGTGGGTTCATTCTGCGCGCGTGGGTTCATTCTGCGCGCGTGGGTTCATTCTGCGCGCGTGGGTTCATTCTGCGCGCGTGGGTTCATTCTGCGCGCGTGGGTTCATTCTGCGCGCGTGGGTTCATTCTGCGCGCGTGGGTTCATTCTGCGCGCGTGGGTTCATTCTGCGCGCGTGGGTTCATTCTGCGCGCGTGGGTTCATTCTGCGCGCGTGGGTTCATTCTGCGCGCGTGGGTTCATTCTGCGCGCGTGGGTTCATTCTGCGCGCGTGGGTTCATTCTGCGCGCGTGGGTTCATTCTGCGCGCGTGGGTTCATTCTGCGCGCGTGGGTTCATTCTGCGCGCGTGGGTTCATTCTGCGCGCGTGGGTTCATTCTGCGCGCGTGGGTTCATTCTGCGCGCGTGGGTTCATTCTGCGCGCGTNGCGCGCGTGGATTCATTCTGCGCGCGTGGATTCATTCTGCGCGCGTGGATTCATTCTGCGCGCGTGAATTCTGTGCGTTAGTTGCAAGCTCGAGGGCCTAAAACTGGCCTGCGTTCCTTTCGTCATTTGGTAGCTTGGGCCTGGCGGTTTCGTGGTGCTTCTGGTTTTCTTGTTTGGCTGCTTGGTTTTGAGGATTTGGCGCGCTGCGGTTTTGGTTGCGTAGTTTGCTGAGTTTGGGCATTTGGTTCCCTTTCTATATGGCACAACTCAGCCGACTCGTTTAGTTTACTGGGCTTCGCTGTTTAGCCGCTTCGCTAAGCGGTGAAGCTCAGTCCCCTGCCTGGCCGTCACTATTCGGCACTGGCCGCCACGAATATCCCAGCGAACGCCACGCAACTTAACTACAAAACCCAGCAGACCGGGCGTGGGATAGCGCGTAGCTTGCTGAGTTTCGTAGTTCGGTGGCGTTCGCTGGGATACTGGTGGCGAATAGTGGACTGGGTTTGGCCATTGGGTCGCGGTGTCCGCCGCGACTAAAGTGCCAAGCCCAAGCAACGAAAGTCCAAAATTTGGGCCACTAGGTTGGTGGCCGAGTTTGGTAGTTTAGTAGCACCAAGAGGGTTCTTCGGGTTTTTTTTCTAGTAGTTGGGAGCTTGTGGCGCTAATTCTGCGCGCTAATTCTGCGCGCTAATTCTGCGCGCTAATTCTGCGCGCTAATTCTTGCGCGCTAATTCCTTCGGCCGCGCCTCTTTCTAATTCGGCGGGATGTGTTTCCCGCCGGAGTGTCTTGTTTTTTTACTCAAAAAATGGCGCGGGAGGGTGACTTTAGTTGCCTTCTGGGGGTCTCGCAACCCCTCTAGAATTCTTCTAGTTCGATGCTCTAGCTTGGTGCTCCAATTTTGCACGACCCGCCCCAAAGGCTTGCGCGTTTTTGCTTACGCATATTGGGGCGCGGCAAATTAGGGCGCCAAACTAGGGCAGCGAACCTGCTAGGAGAATTGGCTGGCTCTACCTAGAGGGGCTTCGAGGAGCCCCAGAAAACCAAACGAGAGCAACGCGCTAGCAACTTTTTGAGCGGGTTCGCCGCGGTGCACTCCGCCGGGCTCTGCTAAATTAGTGAACATTTTGGCGCCTTGGTTAGAGTGGTCCCGGGTGGGGGATAGCTGTGCCGGTTGTGTCTTTTTATTGGGTCGCGCTGGTTGTGTTCTTTTATTGGGTCGTCGGGTTTTGCAGGGCTTGCGCAGGGGTAAGGCTGTGCCTGTGGTGTCTGCACCTACGGGCGGCTTGTTGCTTGGCTGGTCGTGTTTTTAGAGGTGCGGCCGATGTGTATTGCTATTGCGTAGGGCTGGCCAGGCAGGGGGTGCGTCGCTAGCAGTGTCGCGGGTGCTTCTCTGAGGTGGTTGCGCGCGGGAAAATTAGCAGAATTCTCGCGACGTTTTAGAGGACTGCGGTGGCTGGGGTTGTCCCCCCTGGCCTCCCGGTGGTGGGAGGCCTCTGAAGGCGGCAAAAGGCGAGGGGCTGGGCCCCCTGAGCTGTGGGCTTGTGTGTACCCTCCGGGTCCTTGGTCATCGGCTTGCTTGCTCTTGGGGCTGTGGCTGCTCTCGGCGGGGGGCCGTGGCTCCTCCCGGCGGCCTCCTGCCTGTGAGGGTCAGCAGAGGCCAGGGAGGACACTCCTGGGAGGAACGAGGCGGGGCGAGTTGATTGAAATCAGAACCAGGGACAGGGATCGAACTGGGCCGGCGTCCCCGTGCTGATCCATCGCAGAGCAGTGGCCACCTTCGTCCTGTGCTCACCGTGGCGCTACTTTATCCGCATAGCTGCGACCCCTTTGCCCCTGCAAGTAGGATCGTGCTCAATTTTTTACTTTCTAGGTGCTGCAAGTATGGGAGACGCACCCCCAGCAAAGAAGTACACTTACGACGCGGCCACCTTTGTTTCTGGTCATTTTTTCGCGGAGTACGTACATACCACTTTCTGCGTGGAAAAAGATGGCGCTTCGACGTGGAGAAAAACAGAGTTAAGAAAAAGATATACGAAATCTAAACTATCAGCAAATGAGGACCAGGCGTGCAGTCTGAAAACAGGCAGTAGAGCTGTTCTTTTCATTTACCATTGAGAACATTTCTGACTTTGAGTTCCTTGGCACTGACTCTAAGGCGGTTTCCCCTGGAGACATTGTGTACGAGTACGGCCAAAGAGGGAGATAGTGCGGAGACTGGTGCACCGAAGGCGCCACTCAAGGAACCTCTGCAAAAGATGCTGGCAACTAAAATCACGGATGAGGAGATTCGTCAAGGCTTGGAGGAGTTCGCTAACAAATACGGCATAGCCATGCAAAAGGTGACGGAACTGAAAGAGGCTCTTGATGAGGTATTGGACAAAAAGTGGAAAGGGAAACAGAATGCAGCTAATGGTATTTGTTTTATTTGCATGAGTTGCAGTTGTATCTCTATCTATGATCTAGCTCTAGATAACTAGATCGATCTTCCGTCTTGTCGATGTTGTATGAGCTGGCAATAGCGACACGCGTAACATCTTGGAGCTAGAAGACAAGAGGACGAAGAGAAGAGGCCAAGTGCTTTTTATTACAGTGTGTCAGGTCTACGTCTATTTTTCAGAAAAAGGGGAACGATATCATGCAAGTGAATTTCATTCAAAAAGTTTGGATCGCGATCATTTTGTTTGATCTTTCTTCTTATTATCTGTTAACGTTATCCTCGTTGCCGTTTAACTGAGTTTGAAATTGAATACAACGAGCTACAGCTTCATCATGCTGCTTTTCGTCGTTCCGAGCGCGAACTAACTCCAACTAACTTCACACATCAGAGCCGCGCCCTGTGTATGTCCTCGTGCATATAGCAACAAAGCCTGGCGACCCGACTTCACCGGCGCACTATACGAATTTTGTCGAGGCATTCAAACAGAACAAGAAGACAAGCGAGGAGAGACGGGAGGCTGATGGTGTACAACAATATTGGCGATGTTTTTTCAAGTCCACTAGCACGGCCGCGGACAAAGAAGGTTAAGGGCTTTTGAATCTCATCCCGCACTATCATCCTAGACCCTACTCGGCTCTTTATCAAGTTGAAAAGAAGACAGGGCAGACATTTTGAGGAATGTAGCTCCGTAACCTCTAAGCGATGAGTCGCAACTTCGTGGACGTGGACCAAATGTTTGTTACGGAAGCCTTTCAGAGCGAGGGGGCGGATTTGTTTCATCGAACCCCGGGACTTGATGGCAGCTTTAAGAAGATTTGGTTGCCGGTTCGCACTGCCGCTTTAGCCGAGGAGAACCCACAGAACGACTGGCCAACGCAAATATATGGCGCAGTGCAGGCCGTCAAGGACCGCAGCCACATTCGGCACTGGATGTCGCTTGGCACGGAGTCAGGCACTGCGAGCTTGGATGTGAATTTGCCAAAGGGTAGAAAAAGTGGCGGACACTTCACACTTTGGGATGATCTTCGCACGCGCTGGTATGACTGCACCTCCAACCTTATGAATCATAATCATATCAAGCACCAGCATAAAGATCGACTTACCACTACTAAAATCAACATCGTAAAGACTCCCAAGCATCACGATCAAGGACGCAACAGAAAGACGAAGATCATCACGAAGGTCGACATTTAGCTACAGCCTAGTCGGGTGAGGGGCGTTAAGCCTGGGGGATCTTGATCTTCATGAAAGTCATAACAATGAAAGCCAGCCACTTTTCCTTATTTTTACCCTGTGCTTGTGCAGATTAGCGCATCCCGTAGGACAGGGGCGACATCGCAGAGGACGTCGCCCAAAACCGTAGCCATTGGGCTGCCACCTTAAGGCTTGTCTAATGTTCACCTGCTGGCCGACGTCGACACTCCAGTACGCCTCCACAAAAAAACTGCAGCGGAGGCCTCGGAGCTAGCTGAGACCATTCCACCACCGTAAATCACTATCATCAACGTCAACAGTCACAGCAGCATCATCTACTTCTAGTAGTTCTACTTCCAGTACATCATGGTCATAACCTTTGTCATCCCTGTCAAAGAGTGCTGTCTCCGGGGAAGTAGAAGTTGCTGGGGAAGCGTAGGGCGGACGAAGCAAGCACTGAGCGACGTTTGTTGGGATGAGGATTTGGTACAACTAGGCACTTCGTTGCCTCGTCTACTTTTGCATAAAATGAAAACGTTAAATAGGTGGATAGTATTTGTAAGTTATGATGTGACCAGTGATCCACATCGAGATTGAAATTGCTGATCATGTTGTAGATCCTCTTTACCGTTCAAAAAGAAATGTGTACACCTGCAGATGATGAACAACATCAACATGCTTGATGACCGAAAAAACTTCCACTCGCAGACACGCCAAAAACATTAATCTGAAAGGTATACACGATGAACCGATGGACATGGAGCTTGGTGGAAAAATTTTGAAAACGTCATATTCAGCACAGTGTGATGGTTGCAAGCCAACGATATGCGAGGAGGGATATTGCTCGGATCACGAAATTTGGATTTGCGGTTTGCTCAATCACGACTATCACGATTGCGTTGAATATTGCGGTTGCGGCTGCTCTCCAGGAACCGACGCGAAAGCCACTGTGCATTTATCCCGTTTGTTTCATAGATGAAGTTGATGATGATGCTTGGTGATTTTTGATGTTGATGATGAAGATGATGCTGATGATGATGATTGCCAACATGGTCCCACTAAGGCCCAGGAAAATACACATAAAGCGCAAAGTAGATTTCAAGGTATACACAACTTGGCTCCATATAGCGAACACCGCAGTCAAATCTTCACTTGTTAAAAAAACCTCGCCTAGAAGTTGCCATGTGCCTGTAATTGTAGTAGCGACATTAGAAAGAGGAGAAGATATTGAAATAAGAGAGAAGGATAGTACGAAAAATACGAACACTAATTGTTTGGATTATCTTGTCTTTCATTTGTCTTTCACTTTTAGTTACAACTCTTTGATCTCTTCGCGTGTTCATGCTTCAAAGAATAGATTTATCTATCATATGATTATGATGTCTGTGTCAGTTTACAAGTTAGGAAATTATGATTTTGTCGTTGTAGTCTATGATGTCCTCGACTAGTACGGCTTGTAAGTAAAAAGTATAATTAATAATATATAAAGTTAAACTTGTTTTCGAAAATTTATTTGTTCAAACAAAAAATAATGATGTGAATTCACATTACTTTTTTAGAGCATGATGTTGACTTCCAACACCACTCGGTGCGATGGCTTACGTGCATTGCAAGGATCGCGGCAGGCAAGCCGGCCAGAGCCTGGCTATCGGAAGGAGATGCTGCCGTCTCCTTTTGCCAGGTGCAAGGTCGGCGTTGCGTGTATGTAAGCTGTCCACCTGTTGCGTCGCTGATTGCTTGTGGTAGTCGTTGCTCGGACTATAGAAGTTGCAAATGCCGCAAGGCTTTGTATTAAGTAGCTAGAAGGCAACTGAGTTTCCGTTTCGATTTAGATAGATAAGATACAAGATTTGATGTGCTAAGTACAAGAGACGCAGGAAGTACAACAAAAAGTTAACAAAATTTACAGCAGCGTGACAGCATTCTCGTTTCTGTTTCATTTTGATCATTTTTCTTTTTCATCAACTTCAACAATAACAACACCAACACACTGGTATGAATAATTAATGATTTTCTGAATACCAAAAGATGAAGAAGAACAAGATCTATGCACAGAAAGTAGGATGGTCATGAAGGTTTCGTTGAATTTCAAAGAAAATAGAATTGTTGATCGCAAAAAAATCGTCTGAGCAGGTGTAGGTATACTTATTTTACACAATTTCAATATTGATTTGTAATTGTGTTTGAGTTCGAATAAGGATGAAAGAAAAGAAGAGGAAGCATCAAAACTTGTGGAATTACGACTTTCGTGTCGCATAACCACGTTTCGTTCATGAAGACACTGTCGCTGCAAAAAGGGCACCACGATCCACAACTACAAATTCATTCATCAGTTGTATGGATATTTCCTCTGCAGTTTGCAAAAGCAAAACAGCCTTATTTTTCTTAATTTTCATCCATCTGCTGGATCTATTTAGTGGCAGTGGTATGGAGTCGCAAAGTAAGGATCACCATGATTCGCAGCGACGGCGCATAAAGATCGTGGAGGGAGGTCATAGTAAGATGCCTTGGAGAACGTTCTTGTTCAAAAATTCACTGGATGACGTTCGTTCTTCCATGCAGCAAGATCAATCGAAGTCCACCAAGAGACTTATCCGTATCCCTGAGTTGATCTTGAGAGATAAATATAGCTTCAGTCGAGGAGGAGGAGGAGGGGTTGTTGTTCCACCTGTGATCATAGAGCTAGACTTCTACCAGCTGCTCGGGATGCGATCGTTGATAGCCTAGTGATCATTTTTTCCCTTAGTAGATTGAGTTGCTGCATAATTTATTTATTCTGGTGATTCTGAATATCAAATAAGATAAGACCAAAGTCGTATCATTGAAGATCAGAACGTCTTTTAAGTATAGCCACACTCATCATCATCATCATCATCATCATCATCATCATCATCATCATCATCATCATCATCATGCTAGTAACGGTGCAATAATTTCTCGAGGAAACCAGCAAAAAGATGCGACGTCGAATCGCATGGCGGGGCTTCAATGCTCATTATTTGCTCCTTCGGGTCGGTATTGCCTTGCATCTTGCGGCTCTACCATCATTTCCCTGGGATTATCTGTCCACACCCTCTTCTTTCTGCCATGCGTTGCAGCCCGAACGCGTTTCGTTGGGCCGTTTTCAATTGCCTTACTCTCCCTCTTCTGATGCTTCCGAGCATGCCGCTTCTTCCAAGGGGTCCTCGACTGATGCTAGACATTACGGACATTACTGGGTTCCTGCAGCTGCTCCACGACAGGGCTCACAAGAAGGCTCCACCTCCATTGCAGAACTCAAGCTTAAGGCTAGGCCTAAGCTAACTAAGTAAGAACGTAACTGAAGGAGCTCAGCATCAAGTTTCTCCTTGAACAAGTAGGCGGAGCCAAAAATAGGACCGCTTCTTCATATCAAGGTGTATGTCAGTGTCAATCTATCATGTCAAGAATAAAGCATCACCAACCTCGAACACACGGAAAGTTCTAAAGCTGCAGAACCAGCGTTGGGCCGGAATTTAGACGGGCATGTGGATGAGAACGCCCTCGGGAGCATCGTGGACGCCTCAGGTCGGGATATATCGGCGAGCGCGGACTACGGTCAACACGGCACAGTCAAACTCCGAAATATCAGAAGACGTATAGATCTTACACTTCTATTAGATTATTAGACTTTCTACAGGTACAGCCTACAGGTGGAAATCAATCAGTGCGCAACATGAAGAGAAACAAATATTGATGATAAAGATCGTCAAGATCGATTATACCATAACCAGAGAAGTTCTACTGCTCGCCATAGTAGCTTGCCGTTCTAAGATTGATTATACCATAACCCTAGTTGTAATTGGTAAATTGCATACAAGAAAACTAAACAAAAATTGAAATCACAAGGTCAGGCTCGTACCCGGATTGTGTGCACAGCTTCCGCGTGAGCAATATTGGACAGATCGGTCGCGCAGTACGCATGGATTTTGAATTATGACCCGTGAGACCATCCATAGTCTAAGAATAAGAAAACACCAACATGATAATAATTTCAATTGCAGACTCCCTAGCTTTCTCAAGGAGATGCGGTTGTACTTGTAGAAACAAAGTAGCACTAGGTTGGTCATTCTAATCGACGAATTACGGAGAACTCTTCTTACTTCGTATCCGTTCCACGACTACGAGCGACGGCTGGATATCAATTACCACGCCGACTCCTGCTGTGCTAGTGGTAAACGTCATCCACTTGCACTGGAAGAGTCATGGGCGAGCACTTCAGGAACTTCTAGTAATGCTGCTGGATCTGAAGCTGGCATCGTCCTTACAGAGCAAGACGGGAATGATCCGGACGCCATAATAGGAGCTCGCGTAGCTGCGCGGCCCGCATCGGATAGATGTAGCAATCGCACTACCGCTAACGTGCTGGATAAAGAGAATGAGGAATGGCCGAGCGGCTTGGTTCATCGATTGAAGGCTGCTGGCAATGTCGTGCCTCTGCGCAGTGAAGTCGGTTACAGTATCCCGAAACTTTACGGAAATCGCAGTCGTCGAGAGGAGAAAGGGACGTCGCAGTTGGGAACTGGTCCAAATGCAACACTAGCAGAAGGCGAGAAGGATTATTTTGAGTTCGAGAAGGGAGAAACAACAGGTTCGCACCCACAAGAGCCTTCGCACCTAGAAGAGTTCTCGACATTGCGACGCTCAGAACCGACGCCCCTGAAAAATCTCAACCCTGCTCAGCAAGAAGCAGTACTTGCAGTATCTCCAGTGCCCTCGTCCGGAGCGCTCGCAACAGGTTCGTCAATGGTACCCGGGAAAAATAGCCACGACAAAGGAGGAATCGTGGATCGCCATGAGATGCTCGTGACCTACTTGCAGGAAACAAGCGGCATTCCCCGTGGATTGCTGAGCATGAATCTCTGTGCGCTAACATGTCTCAGCGTACCGGAGTGTTCGTTTTGGACTTTCATACCTTCGCATAGAGAGGGCATTAACGGCTATACTAACGGTAGTAGACCAGGAGCAGGCAGTGGTAGGGGCAGACGAACACCAAGTAGTAAACCTCTATCTAGAACTAGAAGTGCAACTTCTAGTACAAGAAGTATTCCCTACCGCCTCTTCAAGAACAGCTTTCGTGGAGATTGCCGACTCTGGGCTACGTCAGATGGATTGGAGTTCGATTTTTCGAAAGCCGCATCTTCTATAGCTAAATCCGCTTTCGCATCATGGTCAGAACAATCTTCCTCACTCGGGTGGACAGGGGTCAAGATTTGTGCCCCAGGAGACTCCCGGACACGCGCTGTGGAGGGACGGGTGATCCAGCGGCGACTTGAGCTGAGCGCGATGCATCCCTGGCGGCTTGAGGAGAACAATTACCAGAGACACAGCCACCGACACGGAACCTCGCAAATAGTTTCTCCGGAGTTCAGTGTTGTAGAAGAAGCCGGCTCATCAGTAGGGTCAGCGATAATGATGCAGAGCAAGAAGAAGAAGAAGCTTGGTGAAAGTGGCGTGGAGGAGACTCTTAAGTCGAGCAAGGAACAGCAAGCAGTGGCCCAGCTCCCGACAACTGAGGCAGAAGAAGAGCGAACTTTTTTGCGTGAGGCTGTACAGCGGGCAAGCGACTCTTCATCGTCTACGGTGGAGGAAGAAAGGGGCAAACAGAGGAGCAACTCTTTTACTTATACTTCCTCAACGGCAACAACTGCTAGTTTGAGTAAAAAAGCGTCTCCCGTAGACCTGCTATTCCAGATCGTGGCGGCGCTCATAAACTTCGTCATCAATATCAAATCTCCTGTTCCTGCCAACAAGTCGACTTCGGGTGTTAGAAACCGGCGTCGTGCCGTCCTCTGTGTCGAGGGACCAGCCGCGCGGACCCTTCCAGAAGCGTTAGAGACGATTGCGGATCATGTCTTGCGTTACGGCTTAATCTTCTGGATGATGAGCAGCCTGTGGCACGAGAGATTTAGAATAGCATCAAGCATAAGCATATGCTCTCCTCCAGCATTCATCTCTGTGTGTTTCTAATCACTGCCTCTCGATGTTGCAGAGCCTGTGGTCGTGGTTAATAGGAAAGCTCGTGTCGTCATCAACAGAGCTACAGGTGAGACAGGTAAAAACACTTTTGTTGCAAATTTTCAGAAGGGAAGCTCCTGGCAGACGGAGGACCTAGAAGACTATATTGCAGCTTCAATCAATGGAGTAGAATCTTCGGAGTCATCCGACTACGGTAAAGGCAGACCTTTCGCAGATTCATCGGATGCAGCATCTATTTCGACGTCTGCTTCTGCGGAAAGTGAAAAGATAAATTTCCAAGGCCTGACGCTATTTGCGACGAAAGATGAAGCCGTGCTGGGGTCGTCTACTACGCCTATTTCTCCGAGAAATAGTAGACAAATGCAGCTACGGCAAGTGTACTCGAAAGCCCTCGGAGTGCGCATGCAGCCGTGGCGTGTCATTGACGAACCAGAGGAGAATGGGGCTGTTCTCGCTACCCGGTATTGGCGGCATTGGGTTTTCGGGACAATTTTTCGCAGACTCGTTCGGGGGACGAGAGCGAAACGGAAAGAAGGAGGTGAAGAGTCGACTTTCATACAGCAGAGTGAGATCGAATCTCAGGATGAGAGTGAGGAGAAGTCGATCAGATCTACGTCTGAATCCAGCGAAGATAATTTTGCTGAGAAAAGTGGCAGCGATGTTTCTCTTCTGTTGAAATCCGCAAAGGAATATGTCCGACGCTGGCGCGCAATCGGCACTGAGAATCGCGTGCAGAGCATAGAGCAAAAGCGAAAGTGTGGAGTTCTGTATCTGCGAGCCGCTCTCTGGGCACCGATTTTGCGGGAAAACCGACAAGCCATCCTCGCATTGATTCGCAGAGTGTGGCTTAAGTGGTCGCGCGCGGGAGCGGCCCCCAGCAGCGACACTCACGTTTCCGAAGGACAACATCACGATCAACGAACTGCCGGCGAAGATTCGACTTCGATCAATCGAAAGCGAAAGCGAGACCGAGAGGAGACTCGCAAGTCACCTTCCTCCGAAGTAGGCAAGAGTCGTGTCCTCGTCCAGAATGTATTCCGTCAGTTGCGGTCACTGTTGCTGTACTCTTGTCCGCATGGCAAAGACCTCTGCTCTGCCGATGCGCGCTTTGCCCATGAGGTTCGACTGTCGCAGATCGTCTTCCACACCGCGGGAAGAGTTGCAGCAAACGGAGATAATATAAAGGGCGTCTCAACTCGAACTCGCGGTGGAGAAGCTTACTTTTATGAGTCAAACCGAAAGGGAGTTATAAGTACACTTTCTACTTTTTAGATTCAGAACTACCCGCGAATGTGACGAAGAAGAAGAAGCTTCCCGTCTAAAATCTGGCTTAATAGCAGCTGATCTGCCCTCTTCACCTCACTCTCGGGGACCCATACGGATTGGTAGCTCTAAGTTCGTCGCGATGCAGTGCTTATATTCACGCGCAACGATCTTGTGTGGGGAAAGCGGCACTTTCCACTTGACTTTCTGTTTCCTGAGCATGCGACTTCAGAAGCGTGGAGAGGAAGCAGTCTCGAAAGCAGTCTCGACGTCTTCGTCCCACACTGTCACGATTACGACGGTTTAAACGTCCGAACACTCACAGCGCGTGGCCTCCTCACAGGCCTTCACATCTTGCAGCGCGGACTGTGGTATCTCGCTGGATCGGTGTTTTCCGTTATGGGCCCAGCGACTTTCCTCCAGCTATCGAGGGAAGGACGGGAGGCGGACGAAGTTCAAGCTGTTGATGTCAAAAAGAATTTTGCTGCAGAGACGGGAGCGGAAACTACGGATCATCCTAAGCAAGAAAGTGCCACGAACTCTATCAGGAACACGGAGCAGACGAATTTTTTTTCGTTTCAGTGGTCCGCCGAAGATGTCGGGAGTCCGGGGATTGCTGCACCTAATCCTTCAGCTGCTGTGCTACAACCTATAAGTATAACGGATCATACGTCGAGGACTACACGAGGACGAAAAAAGAATAGCGCTAGGAGTAGAGCGAGTTTTTGCAGCAAGAACGCTGATGCGGGTGTTGGTAAAGCAGGTTGCGTTGAAAGCCATAAGTCGGAGGTTGGTTTCGCAGGCGCTCGAGATGATGGAGCCAGCGGAAGTCATGAAAATGACCTGAGTGCTGTTGATGACGCTGCTCAGAGGGTCACTTGGACGGGAAAAAATAGGGGAAAAAGTAGACTTGCGAATCTCTTGAGGATGAGTTCATCCAGCACGAGCAGCAGGGCTCATCATCTTCCGCGCCAGCATCTCAATCCGCTTTTTCTGGCTAAACTGGAGCAAGCAGTCGCCATCTGGGCTGCTCCAGATCACACGGGCTCCTCGCCAATAATGCCACCTCCCGCCGAAATTACGTACACAGATCAAGATGAAGATGCTCTTTTTCCTCCCCGCTCGGTTTGGTTTTCGCCCGAAAAGATGCTTTTGCTTTTCCTACGCTTCTTTCAGTACAGAGTTGCAAAATACGAATGTTTTCACGGTTTGGCGGATGTGGGTGCAACGATTCAAAGATGGAAGAACCGTCATCGCCAACTCCACGAACCGCACCAGTTTCGGAACTTTCTGACTCTGCGTTCATGGATTCCCACACACGGATACGCATCTTTCTCCTTTTTGTCACAAAGCCACAGCGCAGCTGTAGGGGCTTTGGAATCTTCGGGATCGAGGGGGCAACAGCAAGCCGGTAGAAGCATAACTACAACTCGACCTTCTAGTCCTAAAGGACTTTCTAACCGACTTCAGAATGAGACAAGAAGGGCCTCCGGATTGGTTGATCCAAACCACATCCACGTCCAGACCGCAGAGGCAAATAGTACTCCGACAGCGACCCTATCTCCAACAAATATTAGTACAACAAGCACTAGTGCGGTCGCCGTCACATCTGAGGCCTTTGTCTTCCATTCTCGAGATCGTTTGATTCAGTACGTTTGCGAGCACGACAAGCATGCACGCTATAGGGTCATGGAGGTGGTCTCGTTTAGCCTAGCTGCCGAAACCTGGATGCAAGGTGGTGGGAAAGTGCGAGGTTGGCCCGGTTCCCACGACATGGAGGCGTTACCATGTCATGCATACGACACATTTACGACAAGGAATAGGAAATCATCACCAATTATAGCGAGAAGTATGATGACGCTTTCTAGGTTTCATATATTTTTAAGTACTTAGAAGACTCTATTTATTACAGAGACCACTTACAGAGCTTTGTGAAGATTTCAAGTTAATGATGCTTTTCTGCTTAGTAGTCGTGGTAGGATTTTTTTGCTTTTTCATACTTGACGAAGGATTGTTGCTGCGGGAGGAGAATGGGACGCGCCCAGCCTGTGTGTTTGATACGCGGACGTGTGCGAATTTCGAACACGATAATTTCGGCATTATCAAGCATTTAGTATACTAGAAGAAGCCACACGCGGCCAGGTGGGAGTCGCAAGATGGCAAACATTTTGGGACAGACACCTTCTTCTCTTTTACGCTGGAAAAGCATACTTGATATGCCTTCTGTCTTGTATTGATAGACAAGCGAACAACTCAATCACAATCATTCGATTCTTCACCTCTCAGCACAACTGAGGCATTTTTCGATTTTGACATGGCACATTCTTCCACATGCCGTGCAGTGGCACATACGTGCTCCTTAGGTAGCTCCTGTATGCTGTACTTGAGACCTGGGATCTCTAAAAGCTCAACACGTAGGATGATGCTACCACCTTCCGAAATGAAGCTGATCCTATGCAGCTCTGTCTTCCACTAAATTGATTCGATAGTTTTTGTTGGTGGTTCACGTATTGATATGAACTTGTCGAGAATACACCAGTAGTAGTTCTTGCAGTGCCAATCAATGTCGTTGATTTTTCCTCGGCTCGTAAATGGGCGATTCCGTTTGCTGCGATGCTTCTGCTAGTGCTTGACTTGTCTGTGCCCCGGTGGGACGACATTGCACTTCGTTGAATGGGCAACGAAACAGATTACTTGCCCTAGAAGGGCTTTTCTCAAGGAGGTGGAGAAGAAAATGCTTTCCCTTCTTGCGGGATTTGCAGTCGCCAGCGGAGTCGCTGCCGTAGAGGCACTTTGCTTCGGTAGGTGAAGACCAACGCTCGCTGATCTAACGATAATGTCGAAGTGGAGCACGGCGATGCCGCTTCGTGCAGCCGGTAGCGGTATGCTCACCACGCTGCTACGATTTCAGACGTCCGTCTTCATTTTGATGTGTTGTGAGTATTTGCGCAACAACATCTCCTATCTTCGGTCTGACGTGGAGACTGGCACGACTGGCTCCTGCGAAGATAATCAAGGGGGGCTGCGACTAGGAGAAGCAGGGTGGCGCAATTATCGACGCGATCGCCCACAGCATGACTTTCCCGCAAAGAAAGGACCAAGTGGTGGGTCGCCTCGTCGTCGAACAATCACAGAGCGACGGCAAGCCGCGGCCGCCGCGCCGCCGTGTGATGAAGATGTTGCAGAGCGTCTTTTCAATCGACAGAAAACTCCACGAAGCTTTCTCCTTTTTGCAGAGGCTACGGCATGGCGGGGGTTATCTCTCGAGCAGATGAAGCACAGAAATCGTGTTGTGGCTGCGCGAGCCTTAGGTTTAGACCTTCCAAGGTATGAAGTGCTTGGTCTTTCAATGCATTCATGTGTATGCTGTGATGCGTTGGACTGAATAGGATTACTTACGTACTTCATCTTCGCGACGAGAGCAGTGTCGTCTATGCTTACGAGCTGCGTATGAAATCTTAGAAAAGTACAGAAGTAGAAGCACGAGCATCTTCGTTCTTCCTTTACGTTTTCATACCAAAGACGAGGCTTCGCACGACTTCCTCGATCTGGCTTCTTACCACGTTGAATCTCCTCGAGCTCTTGTTCCTGCCCAACATACAAGTCGTATACGTATACCGGGGTCAAGGTCGGACGCAATAACGTCAACCTCCGTTTCGACTTTAAAACGAGACGATGTTGAACATGGAGATCTTGAAGACGGACCAACTGCGGCTGACTACGCACACTTTCCGAAGGGCGGCGATTCGGATTTTGCAGTGTTTTTCGAAGAGCATGAGTCCTGGGATCATGAAGACGAGAATCCTAATGAGGCTTTTTTCTTCGACCATGATTGGAAATTCTGCCGCGACGATCGCGCCCATAGGCAAAGACTGTTAAGGCTTCTACTTTGACAACATTTTATACGACATGCCAGAATGAATGTTGCCAATTTTTATCTGTCATCGTCGAGGACCAGGACGAGTTGAATACTCGTCCAGGATTAAACACATCATGACTGCGTCATTATATTTAGACTGCACACGACGCTAAGTCTGCACTCGGTGAAAGATTTCCTGGAGATGGACGACGATGTCAAGAAACTCAAGTATGGCAAGGCTTTCGCGTAGACGTAGTCGTAGTTTAGCAAGTGAACGCACGTTTTTTGCTGCTGAAAACTCGAACTTCTCCAACGTTGTAACGCGTCCTATGTTCATCTACCTGCTCTACATTCTTCGGAAGAGCAACCCCTAGTAGCATGAAGCCTGATGTCGAAATCGGAACGGCTTCAGTTTATCATTTCGTCCAAGAGCAATCCTCTCTCGTTCATCGTTCATGGATACGAGGCTGAGCTGAAGCATCGGAAGGATGGCTGCATGATGGAAGGCCTCTTTACACCGCCAGAAAAGCAAGGACCGAAGCTGAGCCGATGCTTTCTTGTACGGCCCCATGTCTCAGTCTTTCTAGGAACTACCCACGTGTTCTTTTCAATCCTCCTTTGAGGAGGAAGAAATACAGCAGGGACAGCTGAGTGGGAAAGGGAGATGAGGCATCCAAGATCCAACGATTATGATGATCTCTAATTCAAGGTTCAGGCAAGCTGCATCCAAGTGCTCTCGTAAATGGTAGAACGCGGAAAAGCATGGTTGGAGACGGTCGTCAAAACGAGAAGAATGAAGCTGCTCTCCAGAAGAGAGAGCGTGATGTCGACAGAGGTCGCGAGATGGAGCTAGAAGAAGAACGAGTAGAAGGAAGTAAAGACCAGCCTAAAAAACCCGCACGGACATCAGAAGGACTTGCGGAAGCAGTTGGAAACGAGGAAAGCGCGCGTAATAAAACCGACAGGAATAGCAAGGACAAAGTCCTGCTGATTATTCTCGACATGCTGTCTTTTCGGGAAGTCCTTCGGTCGCTTCCGAAATCGATGCTGTATCTTTCGCAGAAGCTCAACGCGACTGTTTTCGACAATTTCTTATGATACGCGTCTTAGACAACTAAGACTCAGTATTTTTTAGATCATTTCTTCTTGTCCGTAAGGGTTTCACGGCGTGCTTCTTATATATAATTCTCAAAAGCCATGAGTTTGAGTGATAACAATGAGTTGCAGTAGTTTCTCAAGACGAGATCATGATCATCAATTTATGTTTGGCAAAACCTACTCGAGCTCGAGCTCCATCTCTAACTCTCAACGTCGTCGGTCCAAACAGCCCTCTGAATCAGTATCCAATGGCTCACGGTTTACCCTTTCCAGCGCGACCTGGCGCAAACATCACTGGGCAGAAGCTCTGGCGAGATCGAGATGTTTGGACAGACAAGAAAAGGCACATTCTCAGTCTCGCACACCAGAACGGATTCAGAACTTTCGCCGGATGCGACTGCAGCCTTCATACCCGGTTCCAGAAATGCTACTGCATGTCATATTTTAGGGACTCTTGTATAGCTATTGATTTTGTATATCTATTGATTTTGAGATAGCTGAACGTGAACTGCGATGACTATGACGAAGGCCTCCTCCTCCTTTTGAAATCGAACACGTAAACAAAGTGTTGCTAATGATTCTTCTTAGATTCATTCCCATCTATCGATGGGTACTATGAAGGTACTTCAACTTCAGACTTACATTTCCTTGTCCTTCAGATCAAACTAGACGCACATCTCCCTCCCTGTCTTCATACCCCGGATGCATTTCGCAGAGCTGCGTAGCCAGTACGCGGCCAGGACGTGGTCACCAGTGAAGGGATGGTGTTCAACCGGGCACGCGACACAGGTCGTCTCACCCGCGTACAACGCGACCCTCGCAAATGGCACTGCTGTGCGACTTCGCAGTTTCAAACGTTGGGGACACGGTCTTGGTGTGGAAGCAGAGGCAGGATCGTTTCCCTTACCGACCACTTCTAGCGCCAAGGGATCCGGGAAAGGTGGCGTAGAGTCAACTTCTACATCGTCCTTGCCGTTGCCCTCTAGCAGTGGTATTTCGTCAGGAATGTCGCCGTCCACGGCGAGATTTACCAACGGCAAGAAAACCTTAACAAGAGGCGGATCCTCTGAAGGTTCATCAACAAACGCCAATACGATGTTTGTACTCGAGAGCCCTCACAGCAGTACATCACTTGCGAGAAAGACGAGCACGAAGATAGACGCGAGGCATGTCTGGAGCGACCAAGAAAAAGAGGGCGAACAGCTACTCTCCCTCTTAGAACGCGGCGAGTGGCCAGAAGGCGTTGAATGCAGATCGTCAAACGGATACTCATTTACGCTTGTTTTTCAAATGCTCGTGAAGATTACCAGAGGAGTATTACTGTTGGAACAACTTGTCTTCTTCATTCATTTTCGATGTATGAGAATGAGGTTGTGAAGAACGGAACTCCAGTTGTAGAAGCTGTACACCTGCCAGACGACCAACTCTTCTTTCAATCTTGACGAACTGGCTTCACCTTTACCACTCACCCCAACATCATGTCCACCGGCTTCATTCTCTAAAGAATTGTGCTATGACAAGGCGACAAGCGAGCAGGTATTGCATCTCGCTCCTACCGAAACTGGCGCGGGGTACTACTTCGGAGGCGGCCAGGAAAAAGTGCATCGGAGCTTGGGTAACGAAATCGGTTCCGAAAAGGTTGCAGCGACCTCCATGTCTTCTGGGAAAACGAGCCAACCACGGCAACCTTCAGATGACCGCCCTCCAATCGCAAAGTCTAACATAGCATTGGAGGCGGAAGGACAGGTTTCGCGACTTCTATTCGAGGATATGCTAGACTTTTTCGACGTTTTCCATGATGAAAAAGCGTTTGGCGTGGCCTTCTTCGACGAGGGACACACAATGCTGCATCCAAAATATCGTCCTGGAGCGCCGGTGGTCAACAATGTCGACACGTTCTTTCGCGACTTTTTGCGGGAATTGTAGTAGGGCACATTGGCTCGGTGTTCTTGTTCAGGTTATTTACTTTGAAGTTGATATTCTTCTCCAAGTCTAAAAGACTAAAACTAGTATATAACTGCAAAAATATTTAAGCGTGTCGTGACAAGTGGATACTGTTCTCGATCCCCCTTCTTCTCTTGCCCTCCGCTAATCGTTTCTCCGCCACCCGAATACAAACCTGGTCTTATGTTCCGATCACGGCAGAATACCACCAGTCACGCCTTTCGTGGAACTCGCGGCTTTTCATCACAGGAATCCAGTTTTGGTGACGAAACTTGCGCAAACCGAGCTGGGACGGAAGCTTGAGGACGAACTAGTTGCGCGGTCAGCGCAAGGGCATTTGATTAAGCGTGGTTTTTTATCAGCCTCTTGGTAGATCTAGATTCTTAGTTTCAGCTTCTGGGTCAGTACCTGGTTACCTAGCGTCAAGGTCAACACATTGCAAAATATGAACTTGAGCAAGAGGAGTGTTGAACTATGTACTATATTGTGTCTCTAACCTACGCCCGCACCACATCTACGATATTCTGCATCCTCTTGTGACCGGGAAAGCCAGCGAACCGAGAAAGGACGAGTTTGAAACTTCCACTCAAGAAACTGGAACTCTTTCTCCTGTACCACGTACCGACAATGTAGAAGGTGTAGTCGAGGACCACTTGGAGGGCGAAATACAAGCAGCTGACGAACATTCAGCTTTCCTCCAAGGAGCAAACATACCCTCAGAATGGTCTCTGCAGTCGATACTGCATTTCGAGTGGCCGCCAGCAATGAAGAAGAGCTTTTGCGACGTAGTAAAGGAGAGGATAAAATACTATCGATTGGGGTTTCATGCGTTCAAGATGCGACAAATTCAAATCGGCGATATGCCACCAAGTGTACTACAGTTTTTTCATCATCGTTGTTATTCATATTCTTCTTGTTTCCATTCGCTGCATTTCCATTTGAGTTTGTGTTTGACGTACTTACCTGTAATGAATATGTTTCTGCTAGCAACTGAGTTGTACTTCGTTCTTGGTATTCATATTTATAAATATTTATATAATTGTTCGTTGGTGCTGCTCCGTCGCTCACAACCATCAATGGCTATCAGCATGTTTCTGCCCCTCAAAATGAATTCGACCACGCTATCAACGACGATTCTGCTCTCAGGCATTGAAGCGAATGGACGACAATGAGAAAGTGGAGAATCCGGAAGAGATTTGCGATCTGGACTTCACGTCCGAACCAGACAATAAGTATTGCCAGGTCTTGCAGTCGTCGTCAGCGCTCGTGAGACCTGCTGAAACCAGAGACAATTATGACTACCGCTGTTGACACATCCTCAATACTATCCTTGACCTTCAAGAGGTCAGACCTTGGCCCCTTTTTCAAGAGGAAAAAGGAGTCTGGGATTCTGGGCTGACGGCGCGACATGGTAGCTCTAAGAAAAGAAGAGCAGAAAAGTTATTGACAGTGCGACCGTCAACGTAATCGTCGAGTTCACAGTTCCTGTGGGCGCAGGTCCTGCTGATACTCCTGGTGGTAGAGCCTCGAATGGGACCGTCGTTGTTATGGGGACGAAGGTTATGCTTATTAATCTATCTATTTTTCTAATACATCGTGCTAGTCGCAGTGGCTCCGAGAGTAATTGTTGTACAGCAGTATCTACTTCTACTAGTATTTTTTGAGAATGTAGTTCATGTTATCGTTGTAATCGATCCTCCTGCTCTAAAGCAACCACTGCTCCGACGACGTCATCCCGCGCAAGTGCATCCCCTGGTGTGCGAAAGTTTCAGTATTCGGCTGTGATAATGCTGGACAGTGGTCGCGTTGATATACGGCACTTAGCGGAGGTGACGGTCTACGGGCACTACAGTCAGTGCATACTGAAATACATGGATGAAGCAACGATGAAACGCAAGTTATGATCATTGTTTTGTGCCTTCGACACGACTGTTTTTGCAGCACCAGCAGCTTGTGGTCGTCGTTGTGAGTGTACTTAGTTTTTTCTCGTCTATGCAGGTGCAGAGACATATAGGATCGATATCCATATCAAAAAATCGAAAGAAAAACCCAGATGATCACCAACATTGAGATTGCTCTGGCAGTTTCTAGAAATACAAACAGATCTATCTTCCACTAGAAGATAGATCTGTTGGTTTTTTTTGTAAAACACCACCTTGTTCCCGAGCAGGAAGACGCACGCCAGTAACGCTTGACTCTAGCAGACACCTCTAAGACACGGAATGCATCCTCAGTGGTGTAAATGCAAGATGGCGGAGGATCCAGGCCTATCGGTAGCGCCAGGCTTCCTCTAGTGAGGACGCGTCTTGGAGGAAGTTTAGACAGCTTCATTTGGTGCCGTGCGCTCTGATGGAGATGAACCTACTTTGTCGTTGCTAGCAAAACATTGATTCTGAAAATCAGGCACTCAGGTGTCTCTGCGTGTCTACTCAAACAATGAATTTACTACAGTTCCGATTCCCTCATCATCATCATGCATCATCACTCTGTTCTTGTTTCAAACTACACACTCAAACTCATTCTCTGATCAACAAACTTTGCAGATGCGTGAAGAAAATGAATATTCTTATTCAGTGAAGATGCGCCACGGGGCGATGTGCTCTCACAGAGAAAATTCAAATTGCACTGCACTGCAGAGCGCACGTCTCCAAAGAAAAGGCAGCGCTAAGTTAGTTCGTGGTCACCTACAACCCCTCGATGAGGAATGAGCAGACTAGTCATGAGGCTGAGGACCTCCTCTCACTCTGTCGCGTCGACACAAAACAAAGGAGCATACATAGGTTGAGAGCGTAGGAGAGAAGTAGATTGATGACTATGAGAGACGCATAACGCGAAGAGGAGAGCTGTGTTTTTCAAATGAATACAGCAAAAAAAGATATGATAAACACTCTTCATTAATCTGCTCGCCTTCATCTCGATCATGTAATTATGCTTAATTTCCTTTCTGACTTACACAGTGTTGGGTCATAGCTATAGACCTAGACAGCCTGCGACCATTCCTTCAAGGAGTAGGGGACTGAAAAAGAACGCCATGCCTGCCTTCCCGGAACAAGGGGTTGCGACACCCCAACATCAGCGACTTTTTCGCGATAGCGGATTTACCTCACAGAAGCTTGGACTTCAACTCGGTTGGTGTCTCGCCATGGTGCTCCCGACGTCAGTAATGGCTGTAACGGCATTGCGGTCAGATAAGTCATCTGCCGCCTCTGCTTCTCTGGAGGTTGTCCGTGTATCTTCGTCTCCGTTCAAGGAGTGCATGCAGAAGTGAGGAAACGGAAATGAGAAATTTTACTCCATGCTCGAGAAAAACTCTCTACTTTTTACTCACAACACCTACTCGGGAGATGCCTATCACGACGAGGAGCGAGCGAACTGGTACTGTGACACGATAAACAAAAACAATAGCAATACAGTCGTTACATTTAATAAAGAGTTACTGTTACAGTACAGGAGTCGCACTCGTTGTAGTTGATGTTTCTTTTTGCATCTCTAACACCATTTAGTGTAAGTGTAGTTGTTTAAGTAGATCAAGTTTGTTTTTGTTCGCCTTCGCCAAGAACGAACAATAAAGATTCTGGTTATTCTCAATATTTTTCCTTCTCCACCTCCTACTCTTATGCTGATTCATCGACTGTGTTCTTTACCAGGTACGACTTTTCGCTTAACCATGCGGTTCAAAATAGTATGGGGTATGCAGTCTTTGCGGGGATTGAGGAAGAACAGAAACTCTCGAAATCGCAAAAAGACGGCCCGCTTTACATGATTTATGGTCGTGAAGAATGATGTTTTCGTGTTGAGTTTGATGAACAAGAAAGTTTACAAAAAAAAATCAACAGTATCTTGTTACTGTTGATGTTCTTTTTGATAATTACAATGTCAAAAAATATCACCTCTGGTTGTGCTACCAATTACGAGTAGTTTTCTGCTTCCTAGTTTTGGTTTGTTGCGAGTCCCGTCCGCATCCCTGCGCTCAGCCACCTCCTCTTCCTCAAGGCAACACACCGATTAGACTAGGAAGGCCACCACGTGGAGTTTGTGGCAAGGGCATGAACAGGAAACAGGCGACTCTGCTCTAATATGTCCGCACGAGCGATCTGGTTGAGGACACGCTGAATTTCAAGATGGAGAATAGCGCATTGCTGGAGACGGATGCTGCCTCTGTTAGGGCTGCTTGATTTGTTTTGGAAGCAAGATCGATCCTTCGTCTTTGGTCTGCAGTAGGTACTTAGGAATAGGAACGCGATCACCTTGTAGGCTAAGAACTGTTAGTTATCAGTATCATCCTCGATACGAATAGGCGCGATATCTATCAGTATCACCCTGATTCTCAAAAACTTACATAGTCTTGTTTCCCTCTAACAGCCAGGATGAGGTGGTCACGAACGAGCTGTCGCAACGCGAGGTCATGTCGATTCGCAATGCCGAAATTTTTTTGCGAGCCTACAATGCCAAGCAGAAAGAAGGAGGTATTGGGAGCTCGTCTTCAGCATCTTTTTTGCAGGAGGAGGCAGAACCACGGGGTCTTACATCCACGAAGCTAGCGGCTCTTCTTACCGAGTTGCGGGGTCAGACGTCCGATGACGGCACAGCGCTTATCTTGATTATGACCTCGTCGCACTGTAGGAGTACTAGAGTTTGCAACTTACATGATATAGATATTTATTTGTGATGAAATAAAGGAACTTGAACGACAGTGAGGAAGAACGATTCCTATGGTCCCTACGGGAGCGACTGATCTTCTTCTAATTAACCGGAAGCTCAGGCGGAGGGAGTTGGCAAAGCGTTGGCGTCGATCCGCTTCATGCTTTTTCCGATGTTGGTCGGCCGTTGCCTTCGTCAAGCCAACTCGGACGGAGTTAAGCCTTCAAGAAATCTGCAATATGTTTAACATGCTTATCTGAGACATGCATCTCCTTCTCCTGGAAAAAAACGATCATCATAATGAAATATGAACATCGTTGTCTACAACATAGTCACAGTAACTAAAGATAAGCTCCTTTCTACGATGAGGATGAGGATTAGTACGGCAGAGTAGTTATTGTAAGTAGTTGATTTGCACATGACGTTTGAATGATAGAACCATCTCTAAATCCCGAAGCAAGCCTGCGTTGAATTGGCTCGCAGTCGGAGACGGTAACACAATGTGGCACCCTGCCCACCTAGAAAAAATGATGGCCAGAAGCATGCTGTCTGTGGGACCGAAGGTACTACTTACTGAAACTCATAGCATCAAAGTGTCATCCTAACTCATCATCTGTGCAACTACTTACTTATTATGAAAGAAAAAAGTGCACTCACACTCAAAAAAAGTGGCTACTTTCCTACTTAAATCCTAGCCAATTTTTTGAGTGTGAGTGCACTTTTTCGTTTCATACTTATGTCAATATTTCCATACTAAGTTACAGATTCTTGTTTGTAATTTTTCTTTAACAAACATGAACAAGTAGAAGAGGAAGAGCTAAGCAGAAGTATAAAAACATCAAAACCACATGATTATGATCTTACAGAGCGTATCACCGTCATTCGTGGAGCTCGAAGAGCAGTCAGGCACTTTAGTGGATCCGCACAAAGTGCCGAGCTTGATCACGCTCCATGGCTGTGCTGGTGTATGCGGTGGTCCGGGAAATTACGGCGCCATATTGGTTAGCAAGACTAATAATCGCTGACACATGTAGTTGGAGTTGATGTGTGCTGTCGTATATTCTGAAGCATGTCAATGTTCTTGTTTGTGCACGAGAGCTGCCTATGGCAACTTTTCTGAGACGTCCAGCCCTCCGCACCCTCTAACCTAGAATTTACTCCGTAAAGATGCTGCGGGATTCGTTCCAGACTGGTGGCGGCCAGAAGAAGAACGCGCCTTTTGGCAACCGCTACCTGCAACACATGACGAACTTTGGCGGCAGGAAGAAACAGTTTCTTGAAGTGCTCAAGGAATCAGTGCCGACGTCTACGAAGCTGGTTGAGGTGAAGAAGGAAGTCTTATGGAGGGAGGGAGTGGGAGAGGAAATAACAGTACTGCTACTCGTGCAGTAACATCAGCATTCGAGTGTGGTCGATCCAGCTCTAGTGCTTAGTGTAAAAGAATTAACCTGCGAAGATGCTGGTGGTACCTACAATGCTAGTACTTAGGTTAGTTTTTCGTACTAAAAAGTTGAACTTGAAAATCTTCTTCTAAGATTTCCGGAGCAAAAAGATGCGAGTGGGTCTGCGCACTCTGCTGCCGCAGCCACAGCGGAGAGCGAGGTGCAACTGTTGCGTCGGGAGAGTCATGGGGAGAAGGAAAAGGTAGTACTACTACTATGTCTAAGTAAAAGTATGAAGTGCTTCCATTTCTTGTAGTTGCACTTTTGAATGGTTCCGGTATTTGGTCACCTGAATTTGATCATAAGGGAAAACAAGAAGAGAACCCTTGTGATCAGGTTCAGGTTACCAAATACCAGAACCATACAACTTCCGACTCCATGAAGAACATGAACATGAACAAGAACAAGATGTGCTTGTGCATGTGTACAGCGGAGACAACATAATGCCACGACGAGAGAAAGATAATACTAAACAGACTGAACGACAAGCACTACCGCGCTACGTAAGGAGGAGTGGCTTTTCTCTTTCTGCAGGCATCTAACATACTCACTCAGCTAGGAGCGGATTTCATCTCTTTCCGCCTATACTTTTTCTGCTCTGATGCAGTTGTTCGGATACTTTGCTACTGTCCCCTTTGCACATACTCACGCAGGTTGCGGCAGCAAGCGAGAACTTCATTTCCCGATTTGGGGCTACAGGAACGCATCTCCTGCAGCAGACATCGACCGTGATGGAGGAGTTATGAAAACCGAGTTGTAACAGTCTAAAGAAAACTACGTACTTAAAAAAGTCCAGGTAGGCGATCGTTATATTATACTCATCCTGGGAGACGTTCTGAATATATTACAACGATGTTGTAGAAATGTCTACTAGACAAGTTTGAGTTTCCGCTGACTTACACGACGCTTGCCCTCGTCCATGAGTGCATTTTACTAGACCAACGCCAACGCGGCTCTGTCAGACTCTCCCCATTGACACCCTCTACTGTCTTTCCCATTTCATAGGATCTTTTGAAGCGTCAGGGTGAAGAAATGAACGGCGACCAGAAGGAGTGGATGGAATGGGACGATGAGAAGCTTGGTGGTTGGGTCCAAGGCAATCTCGGAGATATGGCTGAAGATGGAATCCTGATCTTCATACCTCAGACAGAATGTAAATGGTTTGTCATTCTTGTCTTCTCGTTCTTCAAATTTACTGAAAAATGCAGTGCTTTGCACCATCCGCTGTACTAGCAATTCCACTTCCCCATTTTTGGAGATCGATGGTGACGGAAGACTATGACTAAGTTAGTAATAGTAGTTACGTGCAGCTTACTTACCACGTCTAATAACAGACACTGGTACTCAACTGTGACCTCCACTGGCAGCGCCTCATCCGAATACAAGGATGCAGTGCAGAAATCGCTCGGAAAGCCTGTGGAAAAAGACGAAGAGGATGAGGAGAAAAAGGTTTTCTTTCTAACTTTATCTCTTGTTCCAATTCTACGAATATCATGTGAATGTGAAGAAGCCGTAATAATATCATTGCTCTGCTACAACTACAAGAAGAAAGAGAAACATGTAATATGTTTTATCTTGCAAAACCATCTGCACAAAAATGATAACAAGCATCTTACAACCGTGAACAGGACGACGACGACGCAGTGGCGCTCTCCTCGTCAAAGTCTGGCATTATGAAAGGATGCTACTCCTACTTGTTTAATACAACCGCCATAGGTAGAGTAGATGATTATAGATGATCATGATGCGTACATTCTAGCCACAATAACCCTTATGCTCAAAGATTTCCATTCAGTTGCTCCTTCTAACAATCACGAGGAGGAGGAGCATTCGCCTACCCCGATTCTCCTCGGATACACTCTGGACTATCTGTACCAAGGAAGCAAGTGCCACATCTCCAAAGGCGCTGGAAATTATGGAGGATTTCAACAAAGACTTTTTGAGTTACATAGAAGTAAAGGACCGGGGCTTTGAAGATGCTAGAGGTAGAATACATAGCGTGTAGTTCTTCTACTGAGACTCTTTACCTACGAGACGTACAGCAACAGTTACTAACTAGCAGTGTATCTAGTACAGAAGCAGCTTCATTCCGTGGAAGCGTCCGCCGATACGATCTTCCCGGATGGCAAGGAGTCGTGCGATACCGCAGTGCCCAATGTCGCCGTGCACCACCTAGGAATGAAGCAGTACACCGAGTTCCTCAGGGACTTCTACTGCCGCGATGGCGGACATGCAGCATACATTATGGACAAAAGCTCTGTATTTCACCGAATCTTCGAGTGCTTATTTCAACATCATGATGAAGATGATCCTCTTCTGGTGTAGTTGTAGTTGTTGCTGTAGTAGTACTAGGTCTGCGTCTGCCAAGATCATTGATCGAAGTTTATTCTCTCCGTGAGTGGAATCGATTACAGTCGCGTATATAAGTACCTTGTGGAGACTGTGTGTACGATTACTCACGCACAGATGACGTGATTGACAACTTCCATTGCTAATAACCGCCGATCGGAGTTCGTGAAGTTGCTGACGTCACGCAACAGCACCATGAAGTACGGAGAAACGTCGGATCTCTTCGATATCGAAGGTTAGATGTTACTCCATTCAGTAGACTAGTACAACTTTAATAATATATGTAGTTTATTATTCGGGATCATGTCCCGAAAGTAAGTAGTTGCGGAGGTGGTTGGAAGGAGGACGGAAACGGAGGGTGTCCTTTTTTAGGTTGTTTCATATTTTGTTTCCTGAAAAGTCCTTCTAGTACCATTCCAAGAACATAATTTTCTGTTAGTGACCTCTTGACTAGCGCTCTGCGCAATGATCTGAAGTTTCGATGAAGAACTTTTATCCACACTTTTTCGTATTTGTATTTCTCGACGTTATCTATATCTATAAAAAGTAAACGTCGTACATACAACGTTATAAAAAGTAAACGTACAACAGCTTGAGAAAGAATTGACCTGATGAACGGACGACATGAATTTGAAAGAACATCTCATTCATAGTACAAATACACTTCGTAGTTCTCATTGTACCTTGTAGTTGTACAGGAGTGACACCCATGATACAAGAACACGAGAAAATGTCCACTCTTCAAGTAGTAGAACCATAAAAGAACCACAACCATATCTCATGACGACGACCATCAGCTAGACCCCAAGGGTCAATCTATTTAATGTGCATTCTTACTAAGATTTCACTTGTCATAGTCGAATATGAAGATAAAAAGTAGAAGGTGCATTACACGCATATAAATACACATAGAACTGAACAGAAAGCGAAGTCAGACTACTTTCCTATTTGATCGCCTTTCCACAATTTCGCAATGTCCTTTTATGCTATCGAATTTCACGATGATTGGTAGCAACGAAATAATATAAAGGCTGCAACATCGATGCATACTGAAGAAGCCGGGTGGATCGCCGAGCGCGATGTCATTGAGAGCTGAGCTAGGAGTTGCCTACACCAACACCGGGACCGGCTTCACGCTAGATATTAAGAGTCTGGTGCTGGGAGCGATGATGTTTTCCTACAAGAGCAAGTTGAGGGGTCTCAGGAGAAGGAGTAGGACGATAGTCTGTTTCTGTATTTTTATGAAATTTATGTTTGTTCTCTATCGGATTCTGAGCTATGCAAGTTTGCGGCGGTAGCACTCGTGGATCTTGTTTTGAGGAGCATTTGAGATTATGCACCTACACCAAGACAAACACTAACAATAAACATCACTTTGAATTTCTTTATTCCTATTAGCCCATAGTTTTGTTTGAATTTGAAAATGGCTGAGCACCAGAAAACGAAAATCTGTACATCTTCTTCACGGGTTTTTCGATCAACTAAGGGACGAGGGGCTCGCCATTGTCACCAAGGCGGTTGCTTCTCGTCGTGCTGGTTCCTACATATTATAGTCTCTCTAGGAGGTTTTCCTGTGTTTATTCGTATTTTTTGCTTTCTATTGATTCTCGACCTCGTGAGCATTTTGTCCAACATATCCAAAATCCTTGGACGTCATGAACCAGATTATCAACAATGTCGTCGAGACTCGTTACAACCCTTTGATGCCTGCTCCCCATCGTTTCCTCTGCATTCGCAACCATTTGCCGGCTCCCCAGTCGATGGCACTGCTCCTGCTCTCCGGAGAAGAAGCTGTGGAGCAGGAGGACCACTTCCATTAGTCGTAGCTGCAGCCAGCGCTCCTCCAGTGGGTACTACGCCTAGTGGCTTGCGGTCATCGAGCGCGAGGCTAGAGGCGAATAAGGATGGATACTTCGTGGAATTGGATTCTGCCATCCAGGTGATCGAAGACTGCGACTATTGGGCAGGGTTCCACCTTGGTTAAGGCTAGTTTTTCACTATCGATTCCGTTTGGACCGTTTATTGGACTGAGTGAGAACAAGTATTCCGTTTTTTTATAATTATTGGAATTGGACCAAGTATCCCGTTTGGACCGTTTATTGACCTGAGTGAGAACAGATTTTTGCTGTGATCCCCATCCCGTGTGGACTGAAACGTGAATGCTGTTGAGTGAAATGCAAATGTCCCTTGATTTAGGGGGGACGAAGCCAAGGCGAAAAAGTAGGGGAACTCGCTCATGTCAGCCACGGAAGGTCAAGGTGAAAAACTAGCGCTAACTCGGGAGTTCGTCGATAGCACGTCTCCAACGAGCATGGCGAGAGCCTCATTTAAACGGCACAATAACGTGGGACCCGAGTGCCCAGTGGGAGGTGTTCACGACAGCAGCGCGAGAGCGAAATCGCACTCTGTTGTGGCGAGAAGATGGCGTCTCAGAGCAGCAAGCGGAAGAGATCTGCGAGAAGAAGTATGGCCACGACGGAGAGGAAGAGGTCGAATCCAGGAACACGACAAAGACAAACAAGAAGAACAATCGACTATCCTGCGTCGAGGGATACCACGTGAGCGAATATGCCCGCTGCGTTCGTGACGAGGCTCGCAGTATGGCTCGCATGTGCCGCTACATGTGGAATCTGCTTCGAGAAGAGCTTCCTAGACGTGCAGCAGTGCGGAAAACAACGTACTTCCAAGAGCTTGTAGCTTTAGGTGACCTCGGAAACGTTCTGGTGGAACATCAGGTTGAAGATTCTAATGTTGACCTTGACGTCAGCAAAAGGACAGGAGCTACAACTTCTGGACCTCGAGGAACATCCACATCAAATAGCACAAGAAGCACTGGCGCAGTCGCGGATGTGCAACAACATCCACCTCAGCACAGCCTCAAGGATTTCCGCATGTCCAGTTCTTGCGCCACGGGTCTGCATAAGTCGATTGGGTGGACACTGGGCACTGTCGGTGTCCTCGAGGCGGCCTTTCGCCTGCTGGTGCGTCAGATTGTGGATGCTACCGGAACTGAAGCGCCATTCAACGACATTTTCAACGGGCCGGAAATGTTCCGTCTCCGCGACAGTGAGAATTTGTTAAACCGATGGTGGATTCCGAAACCGAACACGAAAAGCAGTGATGTTGTACCACGACCGAACGAAAGTAATGCAGTTGCAGTCGCAGTAGAAGAAGATGAAAGGCCGACATCTATGCTGTCTCAACTTCCGTTCTTCGACCGCATGGAGCTGCTCGAAGGGACCGGTGAGCTTGGTCGACAAGCACTCAGGGAAACGTATCTTCAGCGCAGAAGTATAGGTACAAGAACAAGATCGAACTCGCGGAACGAGGTGGAGGTGAAGCGCCATTCGCAGTTAACGGTACCCCGACTACACGAGATACTGGTGAAGGAAATCAATCGTCTTGGTCTCGTCCTCGACCGGCACGTCATCCAGCCTTCGCAGAAGGTTGGACTCAACCGTACGGCGTCTAGTTGATCGACAACATCCGCAATGTTGCTTGTGCCGTTTGTGGCAAAAGTAGATATTGTAGTAGTACTTGCACTAGACTCCGTAGAAGTAGAGGACTCGTTTTGCTAGTACTGCTGGCAGCTACGTAGTACGAACGTCGTCAAGAAAATGATCGTGTCTATCTAAAATAGTAATACTGTCTACTGCTCTCCCACTCCCTCTCTCACATTCTTGATACAGCACTAAAAGGCACTAGTTCACCTCCACCTCCAACAAGTGCTTTTTCATTTTGGAGAAGATAGGAACTCGATGGGTCGATTTCCAAGTCACGGTCACCTCCGTGTGGCGTTCCTGGCAAGACCTGTTTATGCAGGCAATCAGCAGCCTCATGCATGACGTTGCCTTGCGGGCCAAATGGTTTCTGGTGACTCTGCGAGAGCAGCAGCAGGTCGCGAGGCGTACGCCGTTGCCTATGAAAAAAAAAAGTCCGTACCTACAATTGACTTGGCCGACTTCTGGATGGACGATGTCTCTAGGCGTGAGGCGGTGGCGCGTCTTCTGTGACCTCGCGACGAAGGCATTGATGGAGAAGGTTCATCTTACTAAAGAGCTGCTTCGCAACAGCAGCACAACTACACCAGGAGCGACGCGAGGAAAACGAAAAAAACCAGAAGTAGTACTACGACTTCTCGAAGTCGGTGTCTTTGATGCGCGGACCACACGCCGGATGTTGCAGTGGTGTGTCCGGGAAATGGACACGTTGCTGAGGGAGAAACAGAAGATGTCTATGGATGAGACAGTGGAACCTGAAGAATCTTTCGAAAAATTGCCGACTCCCGGAACGTCTTCGGAATCGAAGCCACAGGTCGTACCGTCTTTTTTCCTCCAGTACCACGGCATCGATCCGTGGCAGAGTGAGAATCGAGAATTCGCGCTTATGCGAGAGCACATAGGTGTCGCGGACGAGGTTCGGACGGAATCGATTGTCAACAATGCGCCTTCTCTGCGGGATTCAAGGCGTGCAGATGGGGAGGACGTCTTTGTGGCGGTCCAGAAGTCGCTTGAGGCAGTAGTGAATCCGCATTCAACTATTTCTGCACTAGGTGGAACGGGAACCGACGGTCAGATGAAGGTCGTAGTTGATGAGACGATGTCGGCGTTGGCCAGAGATATTGGAAGTGGGCGAGAGCCGATAAGCAGTAAAGGACCTTCACAGCCACCTGGAGAATATGGATCAAACGCAAACAAGGGTGCGAGTCAAGAACTACGAGATCGACACTATGCGACTTTGTCGTCATGGCATGTTTCGTCGTTTCTTACGACTTCGCCACCAGCAGCCTCCAAGAATTCTGAAGGAGGGTCACCTAACAAGCACGGAATCACTTATATCGATTACAGCGACGTAGAGGATGCAGCAGTAGATGAGGCAGCGTTGAATTCAACAAACCCAAGTAGAAGTCTGGAAAGCAACCTTGCTGAAGTAGATGCAGCACCAGTGATTGATCCTCAAACTCCAGGAATCTTCATCCACAGGGGAACGTCGCTGCAAGCCTCCAAGCGGATAGCAGAGGTGGACGTCACGTTCATTGATGGGGATCACAGCTACGAAGGCTGCTCGACAGACATCGCTCTTTTCGCGTCGAAAACCAAACACTTTATGCTACAAATTGACCTTGATTTCAATTGCTCGACAACATAATTATACAACTAGAAGATGTGCACGTGTGTGTCTGTGTGTATTGGTGTATGAGGACCTTCTAAAAAATGATTTTGATAATTGCTCAATCCACTTCCACATCACTATCCACTTCCACACCATTTCCTTTTCCGTCATTTTGAAGGTAGAGGTACTGCAAATGATCGTGACTCCACAAGGTGATCGTGATAGTCCCATTTCGTCATCATCCTTCGCGCCCCTTGTCATAGACGACATCAGCGGACATGACTTCAACGCAGATCGCTTTGTCGGGGTGTGTGATGCTGTCCTTGAGGCTTTTGGGACTGAGCGCATCACGCTTGATGCGGACTACACTTGGTGGCTGCCGGCAAGAACCACTGGGATTAATTGATTTAATAAGGGGATGCATATTAAGCGTTGACTCGTCTTCCTGTCCCAATTACTGAAAACCGTAATCCGTTTCCAAGAGAAGACTTCTATTTACGCTTCTCACTTCGTTCATTTCTCAATCGTATCTGATGGCTGGGGTTGTAATTCTAACACCTATCAGACCTGTACCTGTTGAAGGTGAAAAATACTGTTCCCCACCGAGAAGGAGAACGCTCGAAGCTGGTAAAAAAGTAGACGGTCAACGTCAAAAATCTCGCAGACTCTTTTTCGGAATCTTCTGCATCGGTAGTTTATCTAAGTTGACTTGATGATTCGACCAAGGCCCACCCCACCACCAATGTTCAAAATCGGTCGTGGATTGATATCGGTCGTATACTTGATGTTGATACTCCCGAACCTCAGCACTGGACCCCCAACTTTTCCGGATTTTCGTCAAGTAGAGAACCTTCCAATTTTCATGATGTTTCGCTTAAGACTGGCTATTTACGACCCGTACTACTATTATTAACTACACTACCAGTACCACTTTGTTTCACTTTCTACTAGATCCGAGAAATAAAGAAGAATTGAATGTGGATAGAAATGTACAACTAATTTACATGGTTCTCTTTCATATCTGATACAGGGTCTCACTCAATCCGAGAGAGCTAATTTCATACACACAAAAGGAAAACAAGATGCAGCGGTCAGCTTCGGTATCTAAAAAGCGCGACCTGGGCGCGCAGGTGCACAAGACGGGCACTAATGCGGGTGCAATGATGGGAAAGCTTGAGGAGGGCCTCAAGAACCTCGAACGAGATATCGGCGCCGACAAAGCAGGCCTCATCGAGATGAACACGCATTTGATTGCACTGAAGAAGGAGGTCCTTCAACAACATTTTATTGACTTTCATCATTATTTGTTACATTTGCTATTCCTTTTAATGCAAAGTTGTGACCTCGAACCGCTTTTCCTCTTCGTGGTACTTGTGAATCCACAATGTGATGTATAGGTACAAGCTTTCACGGAGGGTACCCCAGAGGGGGGACCCTCCTCCTCAGCTTGTCCAAACTATAAAGAGGGCAGACATTTTATCGCAACTAGGACAAAACACGTCTCTCCTCTCAGTGGTAGCAAACTGAAGACCTTGCGGGTTTATTCTCACCGTATGGCCTGCCAAGAGTGTCCTCTTTCGAAGTTAGTGGGTATCTCTCTCAGAAATTCGCTTCTCTTCATTCTGCTCGAGTCTTCGCAATCTTTCCCGGAACAAAGCAAGAAAGGGCTCGCCACGGAATTCAAATCCAGGCCCCTCGCTGATCTCTCAAAACCGTTCCGCCCTCTCTCTTCGCCCCGCCTCTAGGTTCATTAAAAGTCCCCAAGAGTATCGCGCTCGTCATGCAGGTTAGAGAAGCTCTCAACCTCTCGCGTCATCTCTCTTCACTCGTCTTCGGGAGAGTTTTCTTTTGCTGTGGTTGTTTTGTTCTCTTCTCCCATTCGGTTGAACTCTTTGTTTTGAACTCTCAGCCCTCGCCGTTGTTTTCTTTTGATTTTCCCGGGCAGTTCTCTGTCTTAAGTTTCCTAGCTTCTTCAACAGTTTTCTCTGTTCGTTCACATCTACGGCGCCCACTTGATGCTGCTGAGCTCTATTGTGTCGCCTCTCTATTGTGTTTAGGTTATATTTATAGCCCCTTCGCCTCCTTCTTTGTCTATCTCTTTCTCTGTTGTTTCCGGTTTGGCCTGTTAGTATCAAAGATGGGCGTCTCCCGTTTTCAACCTCGAAGGGGCGCCCGTTTGGGGGTAGTTTTTCCGAAAAAGGTCGACGCGCGGACACCTCCGAAGCAAATGAAGAACGAAGAAGCAGCAGCATGGGCGCGCGTCTTCTTCTGGTCGTGCTTTCAAGAACAGGCGAAGGCATGCGGGGAAAGTAGTGACACTAACAACAGAGACGAAAAAGAAAGCGAAGGCGCGCGGGATGAAGTTGCTCAACTTGGCGAAACAACGCAGCAAAAAGATAGAGAAGTCACCGAAAGAGGCGCGGCTTACTATCTTCGCAATCTTCGCTGATGTGGTCGGAGAGATATCCCCGACCATGGGCGCAGCCCTCCAAGTTTTTGGCAGCGGATTGAACGTCCTTGACGTAACAGGGAGGACGTGGCCCGGCTCCAATGTGTTATCACTGTGCGAGATGTCTACGCGGTTGGAGCTTTCTGACGAATTAGCAGGGCACGCGACGCAGCAACTTCGTACACCTTTGCGCAAGTGTCGCCTCCGGCAGCGGGTGCAGCTCTCCCTTCTTCTTTCACAGACTGCGGGCGCCTCGTTCGTCGCATTCTGTGCCAAAAGAGTAGAAGACACACGAAAGAAGTCCGGCCCTCGACTTCCAACTAGTCGCAATCTCCTCCAGGAGTTTCTGCAAACTGGTGGCACTTGGGATGGTGTCTTTGCGCCGAACTTCGCACCGCCGAGCCAACTCCGAAACACTGCGAACGCGCAGAAGTGGACGGTCGACAATGTTAGGCGCCTAACGTTTGCGCAGCCGATTCCGCAGGCTCTCTTGACGAAGCTCATCAAGCACGCAAGGGGCCGGCGGATAGCGTTAGAAATGATCGACGACATGCTGCGGGGCATATCCTACATCACTGCGAAGAACTGGGCTCGTGCTCTTTGTTTATGGGTGCTAGAGTTTTGCGACGGTTACACGCCGACGGGCTCAGGCTCGCGCGCCGCTCTTTGTCGAATTTTTGGGCTTCCTGAGTCCTTGGGGCCTGGCACTTCGGTGAACCTCTCCGCACTTTTCTCCAAGTTATACCAGACTGCGCGCGCTTTAGTAATGCAACACGCGCGGCGACAGATAAAAGGAAAGCGGTGGACAGTGAAAAAAGACGCGGCTGGTAAAGTGCCAAAGCTCCTGAGTGTTCCGGGAAGTCCGTGGGCCTGGCTCCTTTGTCGGATGGCTTTGCAGCACACATTGCGCGAGCTCACCCGTATCGAACGCGCGGCAAAAAACGGGAGGACACTGGTCGGGTCCTATCTTCGAGGCGGTCGCTTGCGGTGTGCAGAGCGGCGCGCGCAGTGCTCGGAAGGAGGGGCGGCGTCGACCTCCGCGATTTCGGTGGGCCATGATGAGGAAGCAGAGGGCGACGAGGCTGCTGCGCCTTTATTTCCACGCGGAGACGTTCTCGAGGCAGAGAGGGAAGAGGACTGGCCGCGCGCAATTCTCGCCCTTTGTGGTAGGCTCCTCATTCGCTGGCAATTGTGTGCCTGCAGCTATCTACTAAGTAGCTGAGGAGCTCATCTCCAAGGCGCGCCGCGTCTGTCCTGTGTGTTGTGATGGTGTCTAAATTAGCAAAAAAAAAACTTTTTTTGGAGGTTTTGGCACAAACGAGCAAAGGAAGTAAAAGCGTGACAGCATTCGTTTGCTTAGGTAGAAAGATGGAAGAAGTGCCCGAATAAATTTGGGCGGAATGCAGTCGCTGGGGCTCTCTGCGCTGATTAGTTCCCATTCCGTCAAAAGGGAAAGACGAGTCTTTGATACTAAGTTACACGCCCAAGCGCTGCCGGCTCTCCAATTATACTGAAAGAAACCGCCCGAAGCTTGGCGCCGTTGGCGTTTGCTTTGAAAGACTGGCAAAATTTTGCTTCTAGTTCTTCGCACGATCTTGGTAGGGCAGTCGGCTCCGTTCGATTGTTGTCCTCCTATTTTCTTAGGCGTGGCGTATGTCGTCTGCCTCTGTGGTGTTCATTCTATTCCATTGCAGCTCGGCAACCTTCGGGAGCCTCCTGGCAATAATAGGCCTGGAGGCGGGGCATGATAATGAGGAAGACAGGTAAGTGGGCTCCTCTGGTGTATAGTCCATCCTCGGCGAGTCCGGTCAAATTAATAAGAACAGCGGGCGCCGATCTCGGTGAGAGTGAAGAAGGGGCAAAAGATAGAAGGGCGAAAGGCGTCCACTTGTGTCCCTTTTATCTCGCTACCACTGCGTCGCGCTTATGGGAGCTGTCGGCCGATTTTCTTACTATCGGCGGAGGGATGGCGCCTCGGTTATTGCTTCGGTTTTTTAATAGGGTAAGTTAACAAGTGCGGGCGGTGTTGTGTTATCTTGGTGGTGCATGAAACAGAGCCCCACTACATGGCGCTCATGGTGGTCCTGTCTGTGTTAGCTAGAAGATTTTGGGCAGCAGAGTGCTCGCCACGGAGTTAAGTGATGCAAGCGAGGACGTGGCGGCGATGCTTCTCCACAAGGGTAGCGGCGTTCTCCTGAGAGGTTCCCCCGAGTGTTTCGCGCCTTTCCCTTTATCTGATTTCTCGCGTGGTAGATGCGGGTGAGCTCCTTTGGAGTTGTTCGAGTGTTCACGCTATTGCTTCTGGTCTTTGTAAGTGCAGCGCACTGGGCTCCGCGTGGCTTTCTGTCTATCGTAGCTCTGGCAATATTTCAGAACTCGAGCGCATTCTTGCCGCCATTTTGTACGGTTTTGGAACTGTTTGCCTCGGTTTTCTTATCGTTGTCCCCTGTGTTTTCTTCACAAGTTGAAGGAAAGGCATAGAGCTGCACACACTGGAGAACATTGACCGCGAAGCGCGCAGGCGTTTACATTTCTAACCGAACAAGGGCAGTGGCGTAGGCCTTCAGGAATTCCATGCGTGGCAATCATGGCAATCATCGCGCGCGGCTGATCTGTGTGTGACGGTATGCGTTTCGCCTCTGTGTCTTGTAAGTAAAGCCGTTTTTTTCTGTTATGTTGTTCGACCCCTTACAACTAACTAGCGGCGCCCGGCGTCGCAAGCTGTCCCCTGTGAGATCTCAAGTCGGTCCATCACCATCACAGAAGAGAGCGGGAGGGCAGCTGGCGCGCCAGTAGTGCCTGCCAATCGGTCAGACTGTAAGTCGCTTGATCGCGTGCCGTATCTCTTTTAAATAAATGGAAAGGCTAGGCGCCTCTTGCTTAGTTGTTCTTGAAGACCTGGAACGCGTCGGCGGCTCTTTTGTTGAGGAAACATCTTCAACGGCCGAGAGTGAGAGCCTTTTGGCTTTCCGCCTCGCCTTTCTGTTATTGGGTTGCTAGTGTTTGGCCTGCAGCTCCCTCGACGGAGCAAAAAGCAGAGAGGCGCACCGCTTCGCACCTCTGTGAGCTGTGTTCCCGTTGATGGATATAATAGCTACGGCGCGAAAATGGGAACGAAGGAGCATGTCGCAGGGGTTAGGCTTTTGCCTTCTTTTGTTTATGTCCTCTAGCTGTCCTTTTTTTGTTTGTGTTTTGTTTTCGTTCTCATTGGTTTTCTCGCTCCCTTTATTTTCTCTCTGGTTTTCTCCCCTCCGTTTCCCTTCTCTATCTTTGTCTCGATTTCGTTTCCAATTCAGGACTTTCCTAAGCCTTAGGCGCTCGCTTGTTTTGTTTGTTTTGTTTGTTTTGTTTGTTTTGTTTGTTTTGTTTTGTTTGTTTTGTTTGTTTTGTTTGTTTTGTTTGTTTTGTTTGTTTTGT
>CAJINU010000023.1:572945-660638 GCA_905178165.1 Amoebophrya sp. A25 | reverse complement strand
TTGTCTGTTTGTCTTGTCTTGTCTGTTTGTCTTGTCTTGTCTGTTTGTCTTGTCTTGTCTGTTTGTCTTGTCTGTTTTGTTTGTCTTGTTTGCTTCGTTTGTCTTGTTTGTTTCGTTTGTCTTGTTTGTTTCGTTTGTCTTGTTTGTCTCGTTTGTTGTGTCTGCTGTGTTCGTTTTGCTTGTCTTGTCTGTTTTGTCAGTTTTGTTTGTCTTGTTTGTTTTGTTTGTTCTGTCTGTTTTGTTTGTCTTGTTTGTCTTTTTTGTTTTGTTTGTCTTGTTTGTTCTGTTTGTTTTGTCTGTCTTGTTTACTTTGTTTGTTTTGTCTGTCTTGTTTGTTCTGTCTGTTTTCTTTGTTGGTTCTCTCTGTTGGTTCTCTTTGTTGGTTCTCTTTGTCGGTTCTCTTTGTTGGTTCTCTCTGTTGGTTCTCTTTGTTGGTTCTCTTTGTTGATTCTCTTTGTTGGTTCTCTTTGTTGACTCTCTCTGTTGGTTCTCTTTGTTGGTTCTCTTTGTTGGTTCTCTCTGTTGGTTCTCTCTGTTGGTTCTCTCTGTTGGTTCTCTCTGTTTGGTGAGTCTCTTTGGTATTCCTATAAGGGTTGCTATAGGGGTTCCTATAGGGCCACCTATAGGAAGTATAGTGTTCCCTATAGGGCTGCCTATAGGGTTTCCTATAGGATTCCCTATAGGGCTGCTTATAGAGATGCTTATAGGGCTTCCTATAGGGTTTCCTATAGGGTTCCCTATAGGGCTGCCTATAGAGATGCCTATAGGGCTTCTTATAGGTCCGCGGTCTCAAATACGGGGTCCTATAGGGGGTCCCTATACGAAGGCCCTATTAGGCGTTTCCTATAGAGCCTCCTATAGGGCTCCTATAGGGAAAGCCTATAGAGTTTTGGTTTACCTCTTGTATATATACATGTTAATATATTAAAAAGTACCTTTACTTCTACTTATATCTTTTTAAGCAAACTGACCTCGAACTCGAAGAGGTCCTCTT
Source organism: Amoebophrya sp. A25 (assembly GCA_905178165.1). Classification (NCBI taxonomy): domain Eukaryota; class Dinophyceae; order Syndiniales; family Amoebophryaceae; genus Amoebophrya; species Amoebophrya sp. A25. Next base: position 659,644 of record CAJINU010000023.1, on the reverse strand, counting down.
CGAGTTCGAGGTCAGTTTGCTCAAGAGGTATTCCTCTTCGACTTCGTCGTGGTACTTCTGATCATTCTCCTACAAGAACAAGTACAAACTACTACAAAACCCCTGATCCAGACATGATTGATTCTTCCCGCACATCAGAAGCTCCAGATCCCGACATAATTGATTCTTCCCGCACATCAGAAGCTGGATCTGGAGACGAAGATAAAGGAGATGCAAGATTATTGCGATAGTATGGTCTCAGAAGCCTCAATTGGTGGAGTTTTGAAGCAGTTCGATGCCATGGAAGGCTACCTGAAAAAGGCGTATGGACGGGTACGCGAAGGACACGCAAAGGGAATCGATTTGCTCAAAAACGAATTCGGGTATAAGAATATTCTGCTTCTAGTAGTGAATAAGAACATTGCATTTCTAGTTCGAAAAGTATTCTTGCCGTCACATTTAGAAATAGATTTTTTCGTAAAACGTTTTATCTAGTCGTGCTACGTTAGACGTAGGACTCATTTAGTACAAGTGTAAGTTTATTGTGGTTCATTACCAGAAAATCAGGGACGACGGACAAATTCGCTTACTTCCACTTTATTGTAGGTTTATTGTGCGATGATAAAAACGTCTTGCTTTGCAATGCGTAGAAACACGCTCTTGTAGATTCCTGTCTGTGAGAGTTTGCCCTGAGAAAGGTTACCATGATCCCAAGAAAAAACATTACGACGTACAATCATTATCATGTAAGTTGTATGAGGGTAGCTTCTTGAACAACGCCAGCCTCGTCTACATCTTTATGCTCCAGGTACCATCCCGCCTACAAACGCGGACATGCAAACGAGTTTTCGGCATCCTATTTCACGCCTGTCTCCGATCCGAATAACCCGAACAAGAAGAGTTAGAAGATCATGATCATGTAGCACTAGAACTAGAGTTTATGAAAAATTATTTGGAGAAGAACGACACGGTCACGGTGACAGAGTAAGAACCAACGCTGCATTATCGTTTTGACATTTTTACTACTTTTTGGACAACATAGAGAACGCAACATCTTACATACTAAATCATGATATCAAGAACCTGTACAGGAGCCATAGCAAATACATGGAGAATACACATGAAGAACTACATGATGCACACGATCTCGGTCATGTTTTCTCCGTGATTGCTGGTGTTGAATGATTTATTGATATTGGTGCAGATTTTTTCGCATCTGATTCTGAGATTTATGACATTGACGGGACATAGAATGTTTTTGTTTTCATCCTAGCTACTCCTCAACCCCACTGACTTCTACGCTGCTAAGGCAGTCTCTGCCGAACAAAGGAATCAATGCTGCAGCTCTGGCCGCTTCGTCTGCGCTGTGTTCATAGGCTCAATGTGAAAAGAAAGGAAGTCATCAAAATCGGATGCAAATCGCTCAGAAATTCCACGTTAAAGTTGACAGTTCACGAAACGAACCGGCAGATAGCCAAGTTTTAAGAGCCTCCTCTGGATTGAAACGGGCATGCTTTGCTCTGACGAGAGACTTGGGCTTGGCTGATGTTTTTACTAACGTAGGTACTTGTGAAAAACCACCTTGGCTACGTACTCCTGGTCTATCTCTATCGTTACTGCAGTAGATCCAACTAGTAAAGCTACCCACGTCTTGAAGATCTAGCTCCTCCACTCCCCTTGGTTTCTTTGCAAGACAGAGTACAAGACCATGAGCAGACGGTATTTAGCTTGATGCGCCCACCTCCCGTTCTCACATCTGATTCGATGTTGACACTCCCCGGTCCGTGTCCCGTCTGATTCGTCGCCTGTTCCTCGACGTTGCTGAATCGTAGTTGAACCACGTCACGTGTACGACTACTACTTACAACTACTTCTCGATTCGATTTGATGTGATTACGCTTCTACCAGCTGCAACGACCTGTCGAAGATCTGTGTTCACTGAAGGAGTTATCCGAATCCGCGTACCTGCTCGCGCATGCGTTTGCGTCATGAACAGCCGCAGAGCCTTTCGACGCGAATGCAGATGCATCATCGCATGATTAAAGCAGGCGAAATACGGAGGTCAAGATGATCCTTGCTTTTGATACGTCAACACAGCAGTCCCGATAGAAGAAGCGAAGAACACGAGCGGGGGCGTTTCCTGTGCGATTGAAAAGCGTTGCTGGCTTCGTCTTGCAGCTGCTAGAGGAGATGGAGAAAAGAACGACTCACATATGTGATTTCAATCTCAATTTCTTGGACAAGCATTAGCATAACTCACAAAGTCTACCAAGTCTTCTTCATCTACTTGGTTTTCGCCTTCTCGTCGCTCCATATCTTCGGGCAGAATGAGCAATTCTTCATCTTCAAAGCCGAACGATCGGCAGACGCCACTGCTGCAGAAGTTTCAGAAGCAGTTTGGGACGCAAAACAAGGAAAAGAATCCACTGGCGAATATGGGCATGACCTTGAATAAACACAAGCCCGCCAGTGTGAAATCTGCTCCGATAGGTGGCGGGAGTCTATTTGGAGGAGCTTTTAGTGGAGCGAGTATTTGCAACTGAGTATGTAGACCTACCTAGCCTGTCGCTGTGTATGAAGCTCGTCCCTCTTTGCGACATCGTTCTGCACAAACTTACTTCCCTTTACCTCTATATTAACTCTCGTCTTTCACTTTCTTTTTTCTAGTTAGGTCGGCTCGGCCACAATCTATATTAACTCTCGTCTTAGATCAAGATGAACTCTTTTACACAAACGTTTTTCCTATTTCTCATCCTCTTGTTGCTCTTTCTAACCATCCACTTCGTTGCAGGTTCCTCAACATCCTCTGGGCCGACCCCGATAAGCAGCATTTTCAGCAAGTACAAGACCAGTCTTCAGCGGCCACCACCAGGCACGAAGCCTGTCTCGCCGAGTTCAAAAAGACTAAAGGCTGGCCCGCATGGAACCGCCGTACCGGTTGATCCGAAGCCAGCAGCACCATCAGGAGCCTCAGCTTCAGGTACTTTTGCTTAGGATGGAGATGATAACTACTAAGTACACAGTGATCCTGATCTACATAGTGATCCTGATCTACATAGTGATCCTGATCTACATAATGATCCTGATCTACATAGTGATCCTGATCTACATAGGGATCCTGATCTACATAGTGATTTTGATCTCGTTCTTCAGCATCTTCATCACCACCTCATGGAGTGAAAGAAGTTTTTTGCAAGTGAGAGTTACCATGACGACCGCAAAAAGCATTACAGCATTCACATCATTTTCCTATCATAATGTCAGCAAGCTCGTCGAAGGCACCGGCACGAACGACGCCACGTGGAAGTCCAGGCGTCGAGGCGGACGAATATGCGGTAACGCCTATTGATAGAGCCCAAGCGGACCCGAAGACGGACTACTGTCTTGACGACATCGATGTCGGGAAGCCTCTTGGAAAGGGGAAGTTCGGTACTATAGATCGCAGAAAAGACCACCTAGAGGTAGGCCTACGAGTTTAGACTTTTACAGAAGATGAAGATTGCTGCACATGCCCCCTGGTGCCTTCATTCGCTGTCACTTCGAAAAACAAGAAGATCTTCCCTATAGAGCCAAATCGATCGAAGCTAAATCCAACAAGTCATCACTTTCCAGGTAACATCTACCTCGCACGGGATCGCCTCTCGGAGTATGTCTTCGCTTTGAAGATTCTCAGCAAGAAACAACTGCAGAAGCACCGCGTGGAGCATCAAATCGTACGCGAAATCGAAATCCAGTGTCATTTGAGGCATCCGAATATTCTCAGGTATGGGGAAGCTTAGATTTTTCGATTTCTACTTTTGATATGTCTTTGTCTAAATAAATTCTAATTTCTTTGGATAGGTCTTGGAATAAGTAGACCTGGTCTTCCTCTTGTCGTTGTGTATACGTATCTATTTTACTTTATTTTCTATCATCAAAGAGGACAAAGCCAAAGACCATTACCATATCAGTGTGAAGCAGAGTCGTTAAACAACGTTACCTCTTTCACATTCAAAAACAGGCTGCACAACTATTTCTGGGATGCGAATCGGATATTTCTGATGCTTGAGATTGCACCTGGTGGCGAGTTGTACGCTGTACTGAAATCCAAGCAATACTTCAGCGAATATCGTGCTGCTTGGTATCTCTCACAGATGGTGGATGCTTTTCGGTACCTGCACAAAAAGCACGTCGTACATCGAGACATCAAACCCGAAAACATTTTGCTGGGGACTGGGGATACGCTCAAGATAGCGGACTTTTATGGCTTGGATTTCGTGTACATCCCTTTCCCTTTCTAGCGTTAACGACTACGACATGTACAAGTACGTGAATAAAATGTAAAGGATTTTTTTACGTATAGGAGATTCGTCCAAGTATCTACTTACAAGAACTACAATGTTCTCGTGGGTTATCATTTCGTGCACGTGCTGCAGTTGCAGAGCCTATCGGTTTTTTTCATCTCTTTCCTCTTTCATACCACCGGTTGGTCTGTCCACGCGCCAAGCTTGAAGCGAACTACCTTTTGCGGCACATTGGACTACCTGGCTCCAGAGGTGGTGGAGCCTAATATGATCGGCGCGCAGGGAGCCAAGTCCACGATGGCGGATGTTTGGGGTTTAGGCGTGCTCCTCTACGAGTTCGTCGTCGGCCGGGCTCCATTTGAAGGGACGGACACGCTGGCCACATACAAGAAAATCCGATCAGAAAGACCCTATTTTATGAAAAAGTTTTGATGAACATGAATTGCATAATCCCATCCGTATCCGAAAGACCATACTTTATGGAGGATTTGCATGCGGCGCTCGTCCTCTTGAATCTGATACACAACTCCAACAATAATTGATCGACACCACTTCTAGATCCCCGTTCTTCTCGTCCCCTAGCATCCTTCATTCCCCTCCCGGAGCATCTGAGTCCGGAATGTCGCGACTTGATCACGAAGATGCTCAAAAAGAAGCCAAGCGAACGAATGTCGCTTGAGGAAGTGGTAAAACACAGTTTCTGTGCACAGGCGCTCGAAGACGGAGGAAAGTTTTGCCGGGAGCGCTACGGTGGAATGGTTGGAAATGTGGCGTAAGGGGGTGAGGGCTTCGTCTCTCCAACTCTGGCAGAGCAGTATGCTGCAACTGCATGCAGCAATTAGGATACTTTGTTGTAGTGACGCCCCAGAAAAAGAATCCAATCATGTCAACCAGAACTAACCAGACTTCTTCTAGAAGGCACATTATCTGTCGCTGTTAGGAACATGTTTTGTTTTTGAACTGTTTGTTGATTCCTTGGTCGTGTTGGTATTGGTTGTATCAAAGCCAACGGCTGCTCTTTTGCGAGATGAAGCGGTTCGTATTCGGATGACCGCGTTTTCTCTGTAGTTCAGAACGCCAAGTTCTCAAACCTGGTTTGGGTATTTTGCATTGGAGACGAGAGAGATACAGAGATGAAAATTTCACCTGTGCCGTGTGAATGATATCTCAATTTTTCTAGGCATAGGCCCATGCATCGCACAAAATGAAAATGTTTGCTGGCTTCCAGAAGTTTGGTTCTAGGCGCTGCTTGTTTTGGTGGTTGCTATCTCTCCACCTGCAGCAAACAACTCTTGTGCCGTTGCTTTCCTCGCAGCATTCGGCAGTGAACCCGTTTACCTGTTTTGCACGTCGCTTAGCATTGACATCAAACCCTTCTCGTGTGTTACCTTCAGCCTCAGTCGGCGGTCCGAACTCGTCTTATGCTGCTCCTAGCCGCGGAGGTAGTGTGAAATTACCGCAAGAACAGGCTTCCACTTCCTCTTCGGATCGCACAACTGTCACGGCTCTCGACGTGAACCTCGATAAACGCGGACCTGTGCCAATCCCATGGGCGTACCGAGAAGCGCCTGAACTGGTGTGGCGCGACTTCCTGCGCGAGAGAGGCTACGAGCTCGACTCTGTCCTGTCTGAGGGATCCTTCGGACGTGTCTGGAAGTGCCGTCGGCTGCATTGTCGTAGTGGAGACGAAGGTAAAAGTAAGTGTGGTGTTGTCGCTGTGAAGATCCCAATGGGCGGACGGGGAGTGGCTGTGCTTGAGCGGCAGGTTGCACAAGCTACCGCGCGTGGGGAAAGCGGTAGAGGACGAGCGAACAAGTTGCTGACGTTCGAAAACGACGCAGAGGTGGACGCTCTGTATAGAGAGTATGGAGTGCTTGCTGAGCTTTGTCGCAAAGTCTCGCCAGACGTATCAATGCGTCGACTTTTGACCTGCGACGACCTCGCGCTTCATGGCTCAGAAAACAATGCGAATCTGGTCTTCCTCGCAATGGAATGGGTACTGTTTGATGTACTCTGTGCTCGATCGCTACCTATCAACATACATTCATAAGTAGTACGTTCATCATAGCTGGTAGTCTATGTCTAGGTCTGTGAATAAGTAGTTTGGGATTTCATGTTCATCAACAATATCATTATCAATCTGCAACGCTCAGGACAGGACAGATTTTACCACAGGTACCCGGAAAGGAACTTCGCGAGTGGCTAGAGTCACTCTCACACGCACGCAGTCACGTCGATGCGCAGGCGAAGGCAATCGCGAGGCTGCAGCCCAAAAATGCTGGTGAGCAGCGTGAACTTGCGCGCCGTCGTGTCGCTCTACATTATGTGTAGGCTAAAGGTGTTCCTGTTGTTGTTTGCTTTGCCTCTCCTAAGGGAGAAAGGCAGAACAAGCGGGAAACAGAAACGCAAAAGCCCTGCCTCTAACTACAGCAACAGGGCCGAAGCCTGAACGAGAACTCAGCAGCACTGAGCCGAGAGCTTCTTCGTTTGCAGATCTTGATCCAACGGTCGGGACTCCAACACCGCGATTTGAAGCCTGAAAACATCCTAGTCTTGCAGGAGGACCAGGACCAAGTTGGTGGGTCCTCTAGGAATATGTCTTCAAGTTCGGTCAGTGTTGCGTCTTTAAGGCTACCGCTGAAGCTGCATCCCCAACGACATCCTGCTTGGCCCGTTTTCTACTTGAAAACGAAGCCAAAGTTGCTGTCAGGGATGCAAACGTGGCAGCCCAAGCTCTAATGTTTGCTTTGTCAAGTGGACAGATGAACCTCCTCGGAGGTAGTTCTAGTGGCAATACGAAGCTGCGCATCAAACTTGTGGATTTCGGCTCGTCTATCTTCGTACCAGGCGCGGTGCCTCCAGTTAGTAGTTCTCCTGGAGCGGTTGGTGCAGAGCGAACGCCAACGACCGCGCGCGACCTCCTCGTTCGTTTCGGTGGTCTCGCGGAAGACCCGAAGGAGCTTCAAGGCGGTGGTACTGTAGGTTTCCTACAGCCCGCGTTGGACGCGAACCAAGATACGAGCCCAGATCAGTTTGCTCTCGGTCTCTTGCTCTATTACCTCCACCAGGACCAGAACGGACATCGATCCTTAGACGAGTGCATCCTGTTCATAGGGATGCTCTACGCGCTATCCGGAGCGGGCACGTTCAGCATGAAGCAGCGAGCAGTGGACTACGCCGGCGCGTTAGTGGCAGAGTACGTGGATGGCCAGCATGAGACCTGGTTTCCCGGCTTAGCGAGAAGTGTAGCACGTGACTCAGGCAGGAACGTTTCGCCTCTACCTCCAGCGAACTCATCGCCGTTTGGTTCTGTTGGGGTGCGAGTACGGAATTGGCAGAACCTCCAAAGCGCCAGCGCTGAGCAAAACATCAATAAAGGAGATCGAGATCCTACATCATCATCGACATCAACAAAGGATATCACCCTAGAAAAGATCTTTGATCTTGTAGCCTTGCATGTCCACAACTATAAAATGGCACTGCGCACTGGTGAGAAGCGGATCATTGACAATTTGGATCTGCTAAACCGCGGAAATAGTTAAGAGGAGGTTGTTGAAATGGTCACCGTTTGTCTTACCTCGGAAATAGTTAAGAGGAGGTCACCGTTTGTCTTACCTCTCCTAAGGGAGAAAGACAGAACACAGGGGAAACAGAAACGCGAATACCTCCAAAATCCTACCTCTAAAATAATGCGGCCCCTCTTCATGAGAAGAACATCGTGTTCGCCACGATGGTGTCTGCAATGCTGGACCTGAAAATGGGTCGCGAATCCCATTACATCAGCCCAGTCTTCATGTGGCGACATCTCAATCCTGAATCCTTCGCGCCGCTGTCGAAAATGCCAGCATTGCCAAGTAGTGCATTGCTCAACACAGGAGAACCAGAAGACGCAGCAGCAACACTTCTGTCGCGTTCGCATCTTCATACGAGAGGACAGCTACCAGTACCACCATCTCTACCTACTTCAACCGTAGGAGCAGCGGTCAATGCAAGAGGAGCACCAGACACAACAGCATCCGACTTTCTGCAGCACCCAAACGCTTCTGCTGGAGATGAGCATGTTTTTGTCTACTGGCCGTGGCTGCTGGGTGCCTGCGCGCTTCTTTTCAGTGTCGGAGTCGTGGCGATTTGCGCTCAGCTGTGCATGTTGCGATACGACCGCAAGGGACGCGCACAGCCACGCGACGCACCTTTGCTGCGCAGCAGCAAAAGCAAGCCGCTCGTTCTCACGTCCGGAAGCAAGCATCAAGATGCGGCGCTACACTGTCACTGAGTACTCGTAGTCAATTGTAGGTAGCTTTAGATTTAGTAGACGCCAGTAAGCTTGATTGTCATTCGTATTCTATTTCAACATATCAAATTCAAAGAATTTGCGTGTCATGATTCAGGATTACGGTATTTTCCTCATCTTCGTAGGAGAATCATGTTTGATGTTTCCCTAAGACGAATGGAAGTACACGGTCTACTAAACTATCAGCAACTTCCCCTTCGACTTCTTCTCTCATATTTCCAAATTTTCCTCTCCTCGTCTTACCATGATGATTTGCGACGGGTGAATCACAGAAACTAGAACAGAGTCTAAGACTTGTTCCGCGGCATCAACATGTGAGAGGCTCTGAAGGTTCTCTGACTCTGTGCATGTGACGGACACACATATTTCGATGCCCTGATATTGATCCACTATTACTGCTACTAACACTGAAAATTGCTCAGAAGATTAGGTGGGCAGGAAAACAAGAACTGAGTCTTCTAGAACATAGTCGTGCATAGGAGTCCTTGTGATCTAGAAAGGTTGATCATCTTTATCGTTTTTTTACCATTTTCCGTTTTGAGCACCCGATAATGAAAACATAATTTTCGTTTTTCCACCATCAAGAATAATTTTGATCATCGTCGAAATCGAATCATTTTATCGCACCTCAATTTTCGCTCTACATGGAAAGATTGTTGAGATCTTCTCCATTGTGGACCATCTTCTCATACTAGAAACATCCTTGTTGTTTGCAAAATACAACTTACTTGTGCTGGAATGCTGATCAGATTTATTCCCTATATGTTTTTATCCCGTCACTTCTGGCACAAGTACATGTACATACGAAAAATAATACAAGGGCGCTATCCACTGTCACAGATCAGCATAAGCATGAGTTTCCGAAATAGAAGACATTGATATAGAATTAGAAAGAGAAGATAGAAGCACTAGCACAACATAAAAAAGATAAACATATGCATATCTTATCATGTAAATAATATTTAAGCCAGCATTGCCATTGCGTCTTCTTCTATCTATCGATATTAAGGAACAAGATAGTAATCCATCGGCGTGGAGTCCTGCATTTTTGAATCTCGATTTTGGAAGATGAAAACCATTCTGTCGACGTCATTGACTCGCTAGTACTTCTGAGTACACGACAATTCAATTATATATATGGAATGCAGGGGCCAGGGCCAGCAGGGCGACTTTGATCTTGATTGATGAGATTGACGAGGACCTTTGTCTTGTGATTTTACGGGCCCTTGTTTATAACTCGGGGTCTTACGAATACGACTTGTGTGTTCTTTTCGTTAACGAAGCTGCAGTCGTAATTATTCGACATCGACAAGACCAAGAGGACTCGGCTGGTTCCACAAACAGCAAAAGGTCGCCAAAACCAACGAGAGAGCCACCCCGGTGGAAGCTGTCGAGTATATTCCCGCCATTATCGTTACCCATCCACTTCGAAGAGAAGGAGCTCAGAAATCGCCTTCATCATGATGGTTAACCCTCGTAGCAACGTCGTTCTTGAGGTCGTAGTAAAAGCTCGCTCTGTCGCACTTGCAGTTAAACTTTAACCTTTAACTTTAAAAGTTATATTATATATGATCCAGGGCCGCACGCCCCCCCCCCGTCACTCCCCGCTAGGGGGGGGGAGCGTCGCCCCGCGCCCTGGAACATATACAGAAGCAGTTTTTCCAAATCGCTTCCGTTTGAGTCGCAATTAATGCAGCTGCACGCAGTTGCTCCTTCAAAAAATCGAAATTTGAATCACTTTTCAATTTGGGTATGATTGAGCAAGTGTCAACGGACCTTCGCATCAACTTGAAGATCTTCATCTTTCATAGGTGCTATCGATTCTCTGTGGACTGATGGTGTACTTTCTTATAAATATAATGAGTATAATTGTTCGTAAAAGTAAGTAGTAGAAGAAGACTTGTCTCAACATAGCAAGTGAGTTCAAGTTCATCTTGACACATCATAAAACCCGTGGAGGTCGTGAGTGGGTACGTCATTCACACACGCACCATTCTCTTCAAGATACAAATCATAAACATTACGAAAGATGGGCAACGCACCACAACAATTTCCAGTATCAGCAGCAAAAATACACGACCTTGCAGCTGTTGGTGCCGGTTTTGGTAGTGTTGGTAAAGCAGTTCTCAAGGAGATCGCTGCCGAAGTGTACAGATACACTGGAGACGAAAGAGCATGGACCCTTTTCGAAGACTGGTGGAACGGAGTTTATGAAAGGGCGAAAACTCAAGTTTGGTAACTGCTAGATGTAACTGAGCTGAAGTTGTAAAGGTCTGTCCACCATGAATGTGAATGAGAGCCTCACTGTTTTTTTACTCAGACCAGCCTACTTACTTTTTTGGAATATGGTGCACAAGTGAGTCATTCACATACACACTCAGCACATCACTCACAAATGAAATTCGAGGAGCTTGCTTATCCATAAAAAGCAGCATTGTTGTTTTTGCGAGATTCTCTTATCCAGTGCTTCGTTCCTACGCCAAATGAAATGCATTTGAATTTTTATTTGTTTGTAAATTCGTCCACCGGCAACGGCAACCTGTGCCATGATTTATTGCGAGACCCAATTTCAATTCCAAACATTTCGATGATATTGCTTTTTTAGACCACCCTATTTCCGTTTCGTCGTCGTCTTCTTCTAGATGTGACCTCTAATGATCCCCACCACAAACGGCTATGGAGGCTGCCACAAAAATGGACGAGTACTTGCAGTTGGATAGCCAGAGACAGGAAGAACCAGAAAGGATTAAAGGGTCAAATGTATATGTGCATACAGATTTTGTCAGCGAAGACGATTGCGGAAATCAAGTACGTGTGGTCCTGGTCTACAAAGGAGATAACAGCAGCGACAATGACCAGCTAGAGCATAAAGCTGAAAGCGACGACGAGGAGCATACAGAAGATGGCAGCTACGACTTTAATATAATAAGGTTCTAATTCCATTGTTATCAATAATTCACGCTCTAATATTTTTTTTGGAATGGGATTCGCAACAATTTGAATTTCATGTTCAGCAAAACATTTTTGAAATACCCACAAGCAACTGCGGGAAAATTAATCATGCGCAACATTGCTATCGAATGGCACTACCATCGACCACGACACTCACAGGCGCGCCCAGTTTTTTGCCGTTTCATTTTCGGGTATGCTGGAAAACAATGCCTACACGGTACGACGTTTTGTTTTTCCAACTAAGACATATCTCAACAATTTCCTTACGTTTGGAGGGGCAAAGGACGAAAATGATAAATATGTCATGGGACGGATTGCGCAAGTACTCGAAAACGCAGATCATGAACTGGAGCATCACAAAATCGTCGGACAACAAGAGCACTCAAGATTCACCAAGTGCGAAGGGGTGCTCATATTTCTTTTTTTATCTGACAACATCCACAAGCACTGGCACAATGTTAATTTTTGTACGACACCAACACCAACTTGATGAGAAGTATCGAGAATGAGCTTATCTCAATTCAGCCAGCGAGCAAGAACAACGTCGTGTGAGTGTTTTTCCAAAGATTATAGAACAGGAAGCACCCCTACCCCATCCTTCGAGTTTAATATCCAAGCCCAGAATAAATTGAAAATATATAAACAGGGCTTCTCGACGCCTTATCATGCACTGGAGAGTGCTGGGCGTATGTTATATGCTCTTCCTGGCCCCAAGGCGATAGCCGGCGTTCTACACTACGGAAGATTTCACCAAGATGCGGCGACTGAAGGGCGTGAAGTTGCTCCACGGGGCAGACCCTATCTGATTTATGGCTACATTTCAGTTAGATTAGGTTTAGGTTTTTTAAGTAAAGTAAAAGTTTTGATCTTCCGGTTCCGGCTCATCGTAATCTTCGAACTGGGCCTCGTACTGGAGGTAATAGAATTAACGCACTTTTCAGGCGAGCACAGTAAACGGCTAGCTACCATACGTCGACGTTTACACATTCATTATTTATTTACGCGTTTATACACAGGTTTTGGTAATCATCCTGACCGCTAATGACCTAAAAAAGAGGCTGCGAAGCAGATTGCGAAAAACATGAAAGATCTGCTCAAGCTTGATCTTGATGATGAAAACCTCCCTGCGATGAGCAACATCCCGCAGGGCGTATTAATCGACCACAATGATCGAGCAAGAACATTGCGAACAACCTTCAAGCAGGTCACGTCTGTAAGCTGTTCTGGTGGCGATGGCATTGGCGGCGTCCGTCACCGTCTCCGCGTGGTCACAGTGCAGCACTCGATTGAGAGCGCGTCCTCCGTGGCCACTAGGTATATAAGTATATATAAGTAGCTTCGCGTCGGATGTCTCCACCTCCTCCTCCACCCCCAGTGCGATAGGATTATATATATTATAATGCTATCCAAGAAACCGGGTTGGTTCGTCTCTTGGGCGGCCCCTTCCTGATAACAGCACAACCACGGGGAAAAAACAGAAATAAGAGAAAACAAAAAATAAAGCGGCTGAGTCCTAAAGTTGCAAAAGTGGAGGCCTATCCCTATGAGAGTTAAGCCCTTGCTGAAAGTTTCTGAAAGTTCAGCTCACGCGTTTTCTCTCACTCGATAGCAGGCGACTCCTGTGGGGCGTGCTTGTCTTCGTTCGTGATCCGCTGGCGGGTGGCTGGGGGTTGTGAATTCCTTGAGCAGTTTTTCTTACTGGCTCCGCTTAGCTTAGCGCACGCGACTAGTTAGTCGGGGCACGCCATCCATCACGCGCGCGACCCGCCGACGGGTAGCCTCGGGCCCCTGCTTGTCCAAGGCGGGCCACGTGCCGGGCTTCTTTCTGCGTGTCAGGCAGGCTGGCAGGGAGTGGGGCCGCCTGTCTGCCAGATACACCAAGCCAGCCCGCCGGGGAGAACGAACCAACAAACCCAGCCGACGTGCCGGGCGCTGCCAGTGACTCCAATCCACCGAACGCGCGACCTGTCGAGCGACGCGCCCCCGGGTCGCTGCGTGTGTGGATCGTTCCGCTTTCATTCTCTTATCTTGGTTGCCGCGCTTAGTTATGCCTGGACGCGCATCATCTCACGCGGCCCACCGCGGACGTTTGTGCGCCTATCATAGGCATGGGATGCATAGAGAACGCGCGCGCGCGTCTAACTATGTGTGTGGCGCTTGGTTTTTATCTCACAGGTGGCGCGCCTCTTTCTCTGCTTCTGTGTGTCGCTCTTGCTGCCGTAGATTGACACACACGCAGGAAGCTTGTAGCCGTGGCATGGGATGGGTGTGCGCCGGTGGATGCGCGTGGTTGTCTTGCATGTTGTTACAGCAAGCGGCGCCCTCGCGGCGCTGGCTTCTATCTATGTGCGTAGCAATCTGCGCCATGGCATGGCATGCACTTGGGCACACCGATACGCGCCCACGCCTTGGCCCATATCTGTATACGCTGACTCGCTCGCCAGTCAGTGGCGCCCATTTGTCGAAGGGTACTGCGTGAATCACGCACAAGGCTCAGGATTTTCCCAAAGTCCCTGCCGGATAGCGTTATCGGCCTGCACAATCCTGCCCCCGGCGAACCTTTGAAAAAAAAGTGCTCAAAAACGAGACAAGAAAAAGGAGGGAAAAACAGGCCGCCGCTTTTTGCTGGTTATTGATTGTCGTTTGCTTCTGTTCGGGTTTTGTGCGTGGAACACAACAGCATCACCTTCAAACTCCCAGGCTTCAACACCATTGCAATGGGCTCTCACGTCTCGCCTTCCTTCCCGTTTTGTTGATCAGCAACTTTCGGCGGGTAGACGGTCGGAGATTGGTTCGCGACATCTCTAACCTTCGCCAGGAATGTTAGAACGTCGCGAGTCGTGAAGTGCATCCCTTCCAGCGCTTTACTAACAGAGATTCGCTGCTCTGTGCGGTCATTTTGACTGAAACCAGCGTCACGGAGATTCGTTACCACTTCGCCAGCGTTCATTGCAGTGGTATCCTGGTCCTTCATATGTGCTTCGGCTGCACCTTTGAGCGACTTGGTGATCACGCTCTTCAAATCTCGCCAATTCTGCTGGAGCTTGCGGTCGTTGTTGTTGGGTTGGTTCGGAACCCCTGCCGCATTGCCGTTCAGCACGTTGCTGAGATATTGGACTAGGTCCAGGCGTCTGCTTCTTGCGTTACCGCTCGAAGCCAGTCACGCCAGTCAGATCATTTCTGCCCCAGTTTGGGTGAAATCTCTCCAAGACTCATATCAGGCATTTTGTGGCGCAAATGGTGCGACTTTGTTTTCTTTACTTCTACAATGAATTGACTAGCAATTTCTTGAGTAAGGTAAGGCTCAAGGGCTTGGAATAGTGCTGGAACACCCGAACACGTCCAAGCGCACTACGAAGCTCTTGAGAGCAAATGGAATCACTAGAGTTGCAATGTAACAGAAAGACGATCAGAACGGACGCGCCGAATGGTCGCTGACTGTTTAAGGCCCTGAAATGGTATCGAAATGGGTTCAATGTCAATGGGATATCATGGAGGGTCATAGTGCAGCTAAAGATCTGGGAGATCTTGCTGCCCATTCATGTTGGAACTCATTGAGTTCAGACGATGATCACGCGAGGAACTAACAAGAGTTCAAGACAAGGAACGGCATTGATCATGATCAAGTTGACGAGTGAGAGCAGTCGTCTGGCATTGAAATCAGGCCCATTCGTTGGATCTTGAGCCAGTAACGACCATTGGCCAACACTCAATAACTATTCAATAGTTATTGAGTGGCTATTGAGTTGAGTCATAAGGCAGCTATTCTCTTTAAAGTTTTAATTATTGGCTTCACTTTAACACAGTCTAAAGGTCTAGGAAAAAGCAGGAGGCTGCTAGAGACTATGCTTGGAGAGCTACCAGTGAATGCATTGCCTCACACTTGACATTGGCGCTGGCTCCTGCGGGGGTCGTGTTGTGGATTATGCACAAGTGCTCGATCGCTTCGTCTCAAAATGCTACTCCTTCAATATTCGGGCCACATTTTATCAGGCTCCTGCAAGTCGCTGACTTGTAAACTATGGCGCCTATCTTGCCTCTGTCGTACTCGTGAAGCCTTTCGGCTCTCTCATACGAGTGCTCCGCTGGTAGGCTAGTTCGTTGCACAGACCTACCAGCAGAATAGTTATCATCCCTTGCATGACTGCGCCCTCTGTTGTCGCCTCAGTCACTGTTATGCAAGGACAGCGGAGGCGTTCGCCGTAACTGATTGGGGTGATGACTAGTGCTGGAGTCGGTATTTTCGCTTTTCGTATTCTCGTGTTTCGTGGGGGCCGCGCATCCTACACGCGGCACACGTGTTGGCCACGCGTGTAGATCGTTTTCGCTATCGTTTTCGCTTTCACTTTCGCTATCGTTTATCGCTTTCAAGTATCGCTATCGGTTACTCGTTCTATTTTCGAAAATTTTTCCCGCCCACCTCTCCCTTTCTTTCGGTCTTTCAGCACCTCGCCTCCAGCGGAACACTCACTCTTTCTGCCTTTGTCGTACTCGTGAAGGCTTTCGGCTCTCTCATGCGAGTGCTCCGCTGGTAGGCTAGTTTGTTGCACAGACCTACCAGCAAAATAGTTGTCATCCCTTGCATGGCTGCGCCGGCCTTCTGTTGTCGCCTCAATTTCTGATGGCTGTGGCGGCCCATTTTGGTCTGCCACTCTTGGCATATATCGACGACCAAAACTACTTCGGTACCGACATGGCACAGATCGGCGCGGCGAAGCGGTTCGTGCACCAACTAGCGCGGGCGCTAGGCTTGGAGCTATCTGATAAACCGAAGGCAGGCCAGTCCTCGGCTGTGGCTGGCCGCGTCCGGGCACTGGGCCTAATATATAGCTATGAGAGAGCGGCGCGCACTGGGCGCGCCACCCTATGGGTCACGCTACCACAGGAATGCACTGACTGACAAGACGGCTGAGGCGCTGGAGGCCATCCTGAAAGCCCTGCAGGCGAAAGAGCTACCATAGAGACAAGACAATCCAAAAGGCAGTAGGACTGTGTACCTTTGCGACGCAAGAACACGTCCGCCACTAAATGGGTACTGAGGCGCTGAGGCCGCTCTACAAATGGCGCGATGAGGCGACGCCTGGCTGCCTCATACGGAAGAAACTTGAACGCCGGGCATTGAGGCGCCGCATTGAGATCGTAAGAGCAATAATGCCCCGCCTACCGGCGATGGCCTACGGGCCGGGACACCCTGCCCCGCTACAGGCCTCACTCTGCTGGGCTGACGCGTCTACGGATGGGGGTAAGGACAGCACTCTTTGTCTTGGTGGTTTCATTATAATGCCCGATGGCAAGCGCCGGGGTTTTATGATGGACATAAATGAGGCTGAACGGAAAAAACAGCTCCTCGGGCTGGAGCCTCGGACTGAGATCCTGGAAGCCCTCGTGACTTACATTGCGGCAAGGCTTTGGGCCAGGCCTAGCCTGTTTACCGACTTTTCGATCGATAACATCGCCCACCTCTATGCTGCGGCGAAGATGGCAGCCAAGTCAAGCTTCTTGATGGATGTGGTCTCGAGCGCGACACTGTTGCGCTGTGAGAGACTGACACAGGCATACTACAAATATGAGAGCACGAAGCTCAACATTGCCGACGCCTTCTCACGAAGAGAATTCGCGCTACTAGCCAGAATGCTAGTAGATGACTGGGGAGATGGCACCCCCTCCAACTGGTGGAGAGTGAGCGAAGCACTGGCGGCAAACTGCTACGCTAAGTCTTGACTTTGGAGGTTTCTCGTCGCTTTGAGGTGCACAACTAGACAAGCCGCGTGGCGCATCCATAGTCTACCCGAGGCTACGCGACATGTCGCAGAGGCCCAAAACGCGGTAGCGTGTCAGTGTCGGCTGGGTCCTATCTTTGCTCTTCTACGCCCAGCTGCTGCTGACTTTACTTGCCCGGTGAGGGCTGTTGACCGTGTGCGTGGCTGGTGCTGGTCGCGCCTCGGGTGATTGGAGGAGCTAGGGCGCTCGGGGGACACCACGCACTGGCTAGGGCGTATGCCTTGGGCATTGGGGGCTTGCGAATGAATGTTCTAGGGCTGGGACTTGCGGGCACCGCACTGAGCCCCAGCAATATTCTGAGGTAGACTGCCAGAATGTCGGAACGCTTTAAAACGACTGAAACCTCTAAAACTTTGAGCCGGGAATTGGGGCGTACATTACTGATTCTCTTCTTTTCCACAGTCAAACCGCCAAGGCCTCGACCTCCCTGCGCAGGTGCAAAGAGGTGGCCCGCGCTGACTGGGAAGCTGCTGCCAAACTATGGGGCGCACGCTCGCGGAAGAGACTAGGCGCGGCCCGCATGTGCTTGCTTATGATCTTGCCAACCTGTGAAAGCAAGGGAAAGAGTAAGAGGAAACGCTTGCCCGCCGGAGGGGTTTGATTTCGCTGATGTTGCTACTGAAGCTGGCTGCTTGGGGGAGGTCGTGAGACCCCGCTATCTCTGCTTGGGGGGGTCTTCTCCTTTAGGATTTCTCTTCAAAGCGTTGGAGCCCACCGCGCTGATGTGAAAGATGGCCGCGGAGTCTTCGTTGAAAGTTGCTGGGGTTCGGGCTGGCCTTCGTTGTCTCTGTGTTTGTAAGGGTGAAGAATGGAGGTGCTGGCGCACCCTCGGGCGCTTCTAGTTTGTGCTGTGTTTCTCTTCAGGGTGGGCAGCTCTGGGCAAGGCGACGGACCTGAAGCAGGGCCGCAAAAGTTCTACTTTTTAACTTTTTGAAAAATTTTGGCCTATGGTTGGAGGCCACCGCGTCGGTGCGAAAGATGGCCGCGAGATCTTCGCGAGAGGTTGCCTGGGCTGGTCTTCGTTGTCTCTCTTGTGTTTTCAAGGATGGAAAAGGCGCCGGCGCGGCCTCGGGTGCTTTGTCTTTGTGTTGTGTTTCTCTGTTGTTAACAGCCCCGGCTCCAGGTGGGTGCGGACCGCACCGCCCACACGTCATTGGCATCGGCGCCGCCTGGAATACAGCCGCGGCACGCCTGTGCAAGCTCCTCGGGGTGTAGAGAACTTGGGTTGAGGACAGGGGAGACGCAGGCGGGGAAGCAGTGGCTGGCAAAGCGGGGCGGCGTTGGCCATTTTTCTGCGCTTGAACGCCTGGGGTGGCTCTTCGGTATTTTTACTATCTGAAGGGTTTGCGAAGTAAGGCACGCGCGTGGCGAATTTCCAACATTGTAAAACTTTGCAAACTTTCCGCGAACATTCTGCGAAGGTTCTGCGGCTTTCGTCTTCCATGTCTTTCGGATGAGGGCACGGAAATGGACCGCCAAGAGCAAACTCGCAACAATTTGCAGCGGGACCGCATAGATAAGGCTCCGCGATTCTCGTCTCTGGTTTTTGTGGTTTCTCTGTTCCTCTCTCCAGGCTTGGGAGGCCTCTGGCGTTGTGCATTCGTTTGAGAATTTGGCGCGTGGCTGCGCCGCGGCCTGGTTCGTCGGCTTGTGGTGCTCTCGGCGCAGTGGCTGGCCTGTTCGTGTGTGGGTTGTGTCGGTTCTGTTTTCGGTTTCGGCGCTCTTGTTGGTTTCTTGTTAATGAGACAAGGACGAGGGCCGCGCGCGTGAGCGTCGGCAACTTTCCGCCAATATTTTCCGCCACCCATCGGGGACCCGGGCGCGGTGGTCTCCAACTATCTATGGGGACACGCTGCTGCTACGTACAATGTGGCGAGCCAGTGAGGGCGTTTAGTCATTGCGCTCCTTACAGTAAGTTGGTTCTTTGTCGTCTAGAGGCTTTGTAGAGGCACTGGGCTACAGGATAGCGCCCTACTTCATGATCTTGGAACCTTTTGCGGCTTTATTTCGCCCTTCCCTAAGTTCTGGGCGCCGCGCGTGGCGTCACGCTTCACGCGTGGCCCTGGGTCGTTGGCTAGCACTCCCGCAGCGCTTCTTCACAGTATGAGCCAATCAAACACCCGCACACAGCGCGTTGCTTCAGTATGGCGTTCGCCTCGAAGGGGATGGGCGTGGGCCTCCAAGGTTCGTTTTAGCCGAGGGCGAAGAAGGCCTCCGGTCTTTCATTGATGGTCGGAATTGGGTATGGGATGACTACTCTAGGAAATTGCTCAGATTTTTCCTGGACAAGAGAGGACAACCACAAGCCGGCACATGCTCGGAAAGTCTGCAGGTGCTTAGCCCCTTTCTTTCATCGTTTGACCAGAAGAACAAGAATGAGACCAGGAACACCTCCGGGAGTTTTTTCTTATCACGCATAAACTTCTTTAGAAGTAGAAAAGCCATACTTTGTCTGTGACGTCACATCTTCTGGCAACTTCTACTTCCAGAACTTCTTCGGCCACTTGATTCCCATTTATTTCAGCTAAATAAAATAATATGTAGTTTTATTTAGCCGACGAAGCATTTTGATTTTGTTCAAAGTGACAAAATAATTCGCAAATCAGGTTCGCGAGCTGCACCCCTCCGCGGGACCTGTAGACAATGGCTCAGACAGTGCAACGAGGAGCTCCTTCTTTGTTCAACCGGTAGACCTGAGGCCAGCTACTACCGTGCATTCTGTGGCCAACATCAGCTTCAATGACCCAACGGCGATGGTGTGCAGCCTGCTACTCGTCTTTATGCTTGCCGTTTTCTGGAAGTTCCGGGTCAAGTTGTTTGGCTGGCTACGAAGCGGCGGCGCTCATCTTATGGAAAGGAACGAGCATGAATTGTGTTGCATACGCATCATTCACCATGAAGGCGAAGTGTAGCCTTGACAATTGTAATACGCAATAAGCTGTAACTGATGTAAGCACCCGAATCTGATGTAGCACTACTACAACTTCGCTCAGAATTATTGAACGAAAGATGTTACGTTTCTTTTCCTAGTTAGCTTGGCTCCACCCGTATTAATAGAACTAGATGAAGTACAAGGAGGGCAGCCATTAGCGTTAGCCGCGATCCCCGAACGAGAAAGACTCTGACTCATCATGATTTCTCTCGTTGATCTTGAAAATATGGCCCATCCCAATCGGGCCTCTTCTTTTCATATTACCACGGAACGCGGCAGAAACGGAGCCTGTTCGGCGTTCTTGCAGACAGCGTCTGGGGTATCAATGCGCGGCTAGGTACGGCGCGATGGGTCATGACATTGAGACAGGCACGATAGCAAGTGAGGCAACCAATGCTGGCAGAAATCAGAAAAAGCCACGTGATGCGGAGCGCCCTTGTACTAGCATGTTGGATGACCACTGTGCGCCTGGAGGCACGCGTACAGCTAGCAGCGCGAGTGCGAGGGCCTCTGCTGATGTCAACAGCGTCGATATGTGTGTCGTCATAGATGGTAGGAAGACTACGACAACGGGAACGGTGGCGGCTGCGTGCGGCTCAGAAGGAGATGATCCGATCGACCGGCACTCGGCTACGCGGGGGTCCAAATCGTCTTTCCCGGCGTCGAGTATCATCAACTACGAGCCGAGCAACTTATTGGGGACGAGTCTGAATGTATTAATGATAGAAATAATTGTGTATCTGTAATTTTTCCAATATTACTTATGCCATATAATTCTTGCCTCGCCTTTTCATTGTTCTTGTATCGCTTTCGCTAGTTGTACGGAAAATGATGTAAGAAGTTGGAGGACGAGGAAAACCTTGGGAAAATAAAAATAGTAAAAAACCACAAATACAAAACAGAATGACAAATCATGAGGAAGCATTGTTTTGACTTATCACTTAATCAGGTACCACTCGACAAGGCTAACAAGGATGCGACTGATGCGGGGATTATTGCTGCGAACAAGAATCGCGGGAAGGGACCCCTGTCGTCTATCCCGTCGTCTATCTTCGATAAGGAGCGAGGCAGTACCGCGGTGGGGATGGGCTTACAGGTAAATGCCTACAACTAAGAATGATGCTTAGTAGTTCAGGCTGTCTCTCTTAGCATCGTAGTAGGCATTTTTCATGTATTGCTATTAGAGAAATGAAGCACAGTAGAGAAACCTGGTCAGAAACTAAAATGCTAGAAAGCCATATGACAAATTGGCGACGCATAGGAGTAGACTTTTCCGAAATCTCACTTACTAAGGTTTCTCTCGACAAGGATAAGGGCACGACTGGCGCGGGGCTTACTGCTGCGAGCAGCAAGCCCAAGCACGTGAGTGGGGCCGGTTCGTCTATTCCGTCGTCGATCTTCCATGAGGAGCAGCACAACGCGTTGGGAATGAGTGTACACATAAATCCCTACTAGGAATGGTGCTTTGTCGACGTTCTCTCTGTCGACATCGTGGTTCCCATTTTGATGATTGTCTCATTGAAAAAATGAATTTGAATAGCCTCGTCTACATATGGTAAACAAGGTATTGACCACGCAGTCGCAGAGGTGGAAAACACTTCGCGGCAACGTCGCTTATCCACGAGATGAGTATGGCGAAGGGTCAGCAAATGGCGAAAGCAGATCATAAATGCGCAAGCGCATAGATTCTGGTCCTCCAAGTCACGAAAAAAGAAGTCAGAAAAATACAAGCCAGAAGTGTGGTCTTAGAATGTCTTTACTTCTGGTTTGGTGATCATGTGTCACAGAGATGAGAATGAACGAACTTGCGCCATCACTTGGTCATAGATGCATACCATCAACTCAAACCTACTATGCACAGAATGCCATGCCGATATCGTATCTGTCGAGTTGCCGAGTGATCATCATCTAGATAAGTACGTAGTTTGTCTTGTAAGTACTTCTGATACAAAAAATGCTGTGCAGACAGAATTTTCAGTCCCTAATATCCATAGAACGTTACTAACTATGCATGTCTCTTATAACATGAATAACTATCATGTATGTCTTCCATATGTACAGCTTTTCAAGAGTCTCTCATCTTACCTGTTGTGTATAAATATATTCATACAGTCATGACGATGATGCAGCTCCTAGATGATGGGGAAGCTCGTTAAGTTTCCAAGAACAAAACCATACAGAACAAGCATCAAGATCAGAGCTCCATCGTTTTAATAAATTTTTCTTTCATGAGTAGCCTAGCATACGAGAATCCTAAGGCTCGGCATCTGCTCATACTGCAGCAGCGAAGGGAGTGGCAGGCTTCCTCTTTCTTCCTTTTCAATAATTGAAGAAACTGACGTAGTAACATATAATGTAATTGTAAAAAGACTGATCAGTTTGCTTCGTCGACATCTGTTCTTAACACCGCAGCCAGCATGAGGAGCATTCCAATAATTGCTATCATATGATTATGAATATATTTCGATATCGATTGGAAGTGTAGTATAGTTTTATCAGCATGTAACAGTAACTTAATAGCTATTGAATTGTGAAAAAAGGTCAGAAGTCTGTAAAATGAAAATGTCGTGTGTGGCCGAACACTGCACTTCGCAAGTGTAAAGGCAAGTGTACAGCGAAAACCTGAGAAGGCGTTCACTCGTCGGTCATTAGGATGGAATGAGCCTGAAAATGCTCATATGTATATTGTCAACCAAAGCCACGCTGTGTCACATTGTAACTGGAGGGCGATCAACTTTTGACATTAAACTTAAACAACAACTCGCGAAGAAAAGCTAAGTGTAGACCTGATAGAACGACTTGTGTGATGCAAGAAGATTTAACCACTACCACTTGTGGTTCAAAGTTATTCGTTAAGTAGTTTGGTGTTGGTTCGGAAATAAACGGATGTAGAGTTCAATTGAACGGATGTAGACTTTATCAATCTATACACAACACATACAGAAGCTTATCATTAAGCAGAATTCGAGAATCGGTTCCCGCGAGTTACGGTCGGTCATTTGTTGATCTGTTACTAGAAAAAGTAGGCATGCTCGCTACGTCTTCGGCACGCACACCATCACCAGTTATAATCCCCTCTCCACACGCCCTTTCCTTTTCCATCCTGACAGACCGCCATGTTGAAAGGGCAATCTCCTTCTTGTTGTTTAGCTGCTATTACATCTTGACATCGCACTCAGAAATGTCGCCCTCCCTATTTTTTTGTTTTTCAGCCACAGCCATAAACAAATGCATCTGTATCTATGATAATTCTACGTATGTTCATCTTGATGTAGATCATGTAGTTGTTGTAAATGTTATACAGAAAAATTATTGTTATGCACTTTCATCGACGACGGATAATCTTTACTTCTATGTGTATGTGCTACTATGTAATTCATGTTCAAAGAAAAGGAAAAGGAAGGCCAATAAACATTAAGAAGATGGTAGTAGCCCTAGAACTAGATCATCAAAATGTAGGCGGTGATCACGCGTTGAATGTTCTGCGGGATGTCTTTGCAGGGCAGCTAGCGAGCGAGAAGAACTTTGCCAAGCGAGTAGGGGAGCGAATCGACGAATTCAACCGCAAACTTCCAGGAGGAGCAGCAGAAAAGCTTGAACTGAGGGACGAGTTGGAGAGGCAGAGGGCATTGCGTGGAGCGCTCTATGAGTTGAAGCAGGCGCAAAAACTCACGCAGGAATACAGCCAGATTGTGGCACCTGCGCATCAAGCAGCGAAGTCCATCATCGTGAAAAGCGCAGAAGGCGTCGATGAGCGTGCCGATGGCGGCAACGCTCAAGATCAAGGAGGAGTAGATTCGAAAGCGTCTGGCGTCGACGGGGGTGCCGATGGCGGCAACGCTCAAGATCAAGGAGTAGAAGCGTCTGGCGATTCTGCCGAAAAGAGAAAGCTGATTGAAAAAACGATGCCTTATGCAACAAGGGTTCTGAACCGAATACGCGATCATTTGTTAAACATTTACGAGGATGTACTACACGGGTTCGATGATGACACACACACAGACACTCCACCAAGTCCAGTAGATCATGAACAAGGAAATCCAACAGCTGATGCTTGATGTCGTTGTGAGTGTGAATACGACTTCTCATGATTATACATAGAAGTCGTTCAAAGTCGTGGAGGAAATAATGCTTCATGCTTCAACTTCAAGCGCTAGGGCTAGTGAAATTTCTCGTGCGAGAAGGAATTTGAGCTCGCCTCGCTGCACGCGCGTGTACTACCGAAAAACTTTGTTCGTGTCACATTGTGGCAATAGCCACGGCGCTAGCAGAAACTGAATGACTGACAAGGAAGTTCTAACTGCCAAACAACTCGGGTCAGACAGCCCTTTATTTTTTAGTGTGCAAGAGCGACCTGATGCTGAGAGCAGAATGTTTCGCCGAGAGACTTTGGTGAACACAATCATACATTGATGTCTGAGATCGCTTTTTGAATACCGAGATCCCGCGTTCATTCTCATCTTGAACGGAAGATCATCACAATGGCAACTTTTCTGTTGGTCCCTCTGAGCAGCAAGATCGTTGAGAGATGTAAATTGAAGATCATCTATCTTCAAAGTGTGCCAGTGCACTAGAAGATATGCCCCTTGTCGTTGTTGCGGTCTGCGTCTGGTGCTCAATAAACATTATGTTGAATTATATCCAGAATTCCATGAAGAATATGATGTCTCCTGGTCTTCAAGTAAGCCTTATCCGTTACCCGTTCTTCGTTGCGGTTTGCTTCCTTGAAGGTGCAATCCTCACGTCAATACACGCTGCAAGCGTGGGAGAGCAACGGGATATCGGTGCAGGTGTAACGCCGTTTCTCGACAGCGACGACAGAGGAAATGGAGAGCGATTGGTGCAGCCGGTCGGATCAGCTACGACTGAACGCGATGGGCAGAACAACACTCTTGTTGACATGCTGAGAACAAGCCCGATTTCCGCCTCCGGTAGTCGTGAGGAAACAAGGACTCCTGTACTGCGCATTGCCGAAGTACGAGACCTCGTAGGTCCGGACGAAACTCTTTCTCATGGTACGACCAGCGGAGAAGACCGCAACGTTTTTGCTGCCTCCTTCTCAGCGGCTGGAGCATCATCAATAACAACAACTCGACGGTCAACTGTCTATGGATCGTCGATGTCAGATGCTACAATCGACAGTGCTGAGATCGACGATACATACCCGATGAGCGTCTTTCTGTTCAGATACCGTTTTTTCGGACCGACTAATTTTTTGGACGAATGGGGTGATATCGTCATCAACTGGAAAGAACAACATGGGTACAGTTCAGTACTTAAACAAAAATAGTGGGATAGGGATGTTGGTAACGTGATCAATTGAAAAGGTGAAGAACATGGGTACAGTTACTTAAAAATAGTGGGATAGGGATGTTGGTACTAACGTGATCAATTGAAAAGGTGAAGAACACGGGTATGGGTAATACAATTACTTATAAGTAGTTACAACGTGTTGCTCCTCAGTGCGGCAGCGCTCCTCGACGTGGTGACGGAATGCAATATGCGACATGATTGAGATTGATACAATCTTCACTGGTCCTCGTGTTTTTCACTGGTGTCGCTCCTCTTTCGTTTCTGTTTTAATCGTGTCGCGTTTTCTTTTCTTAGTCTGCTGCAAAGAATCAGCACATGTGAAGAATAGTATTCCTGATTCTGAATCAACCTTGCCTATTCAACAACACGACAGTGCTGCAGCGCTCCTCGACGTGGTGACGGAATGCAATATGGGACCGATAACGATGCACCTGTTCGACGTAATGAGGGAAATGCTCACTCAATTCAAGGACGCGAATCAGCAAGTGCCCTCTGAGTCTTTTACGCAACCACAATCGATGTACGGCGAAGTCTTGAATCGGGCACAGCTAACCGCGTCTGAATTTGGTCAAACTCGAACTTCACAGCTAACCGCGTCTAGAAGTTCCGGTGATGTTCGTAGTGGAGGAGGAAATCGACCAGTCGTCTCCACCTTGTCTGCCGACACATCAACAAAATCAACGCGTGCGGCCATTGCGAGTGGCCAACATCCTGTTCCTCTTCAGTCACACTCTGGAGCTGGTTTCGAGTGGCCAGATGATGAGTTCTTTTCGCAAACGAAGTTGGAAGAACGTTGTCCAATCTGGACTCGTGGCGTTTTTGCATGGTGCGAGTTCGTCGCACTGCACTTCAGCAAGATCTATCCCCGAGAGGCGCCAGCCATCATTGACGCGTTTCTAGTGCAGCTCGACAAGGCTGTCTCAATGAAAAAACACGTAGAAAGAGATATACGGCTTGCGATGGAAGAAGCAGATGCAGCAGAAGAGGTAAATCTACTAAACTCCGGTGGTTTGGGTGTGCAAAGCGCGGCTGGTCTAGTAGTCGGTACGCATCGAACAGCAGCACACGGCCGGTCCTCATCTCCGCCTATGCCGGAGGTGGTCTACATTCCTTCATCTTCAAGCGAAATTTCGACAACGAGCCCGTTTGGGGACGACCACGACGTAGGGCCTGAACACAGGATTTCCGAAGAAGCTGCAGTCGGAATTGTTGACGAGCACGGCGAGCGCAGCACTTCTGAAGGCGCACTTTTAGGGCTTCCTCCGTTTGATGCGCGGACGACTCACCGGGGAGGTAATATTATTGCTGCTTCTGGTTTTGAACAAGGTGAAGAAGCTTTGATGGACGTAGACGGTCGCGCCTCTACTGTCGAGGATCACCAATGGCAGCTAACATTTAGCGACACAACATCTGTAGATGGCGCCGCCGCGACAACAGAGCTGCAATCGGAACAGCAGCTGCCCGGAGCACTGCCCACCGGTGCTGCAGCAGTTGAGCAGCACGAGCTTTATGATCAGCATTTTCCATTAGGCGTTGGAGGACATCAAGGAGAGAGTAGTGAACGAGATGAGCTACGACGTCATCAACCACATTCCGCACATAAACACCGAGAGGATGTTGATGTCGATTACCTCCGCTCATTAAATCAACGCTTCCTCGAGGTCTGCTCAGACGAATTGCATGACGTTCGAATGACTATGCGTTTTCTCATCGGGGCAGTGACTTCCAAGCCTCACAATCTGAAGTCGCAGCTTGCCAAGCTAACGCAGGAATTCGAATCTGCCGTTACGACAGTCGTTAAGTGCAGAACGCCTCATCAGGCTGAGGCTGATTCTCAATCTGCAGATCCAGGTGCACAGGATAGCAGAGGCCCTGCGACATTGCACTACTCGCATTGCGAGGAGTTTCTATTCGTTTCCGACCTAGCGATGGAACATGGGTTGCATGACGGTTCTTTACTCTTCGGAGGCGGTGGAACTGACGAGAACAGCGAGAAGGAGATAAACAACCGGCTCCGACATAATCATAATGTTAAGAGAGGTAATTTTTAGTCGTTCCTGTTCCCGCTTGTTTTGCCCCTCCTTCCTAAGGGAAGAGGCATAACAAACGGGAAACAGGAACAGCAAGACCCTTCTACCTCCTCGAATAAGAGCCTTCGCGAGGAATTGAAAATGACTGGCGCAAGGACAAGGGGGGTGCTACGACGCAAAAAACCGGCGAGATTCGGAAAGTACTTCGAGATCTCTGCGCAACCTCCTACGCAAGAATCGCAAGTGCCGAGTACAGGCACTAATACAGCAGCAGCGCCCGTCCTAGATGAGGATCCACTGCTTACGTGGACGTCGCTGTCAGCGCCGCAGGTGGCTATGAGGTTATGTTGACCTGCTTGCTGCTATTTGAAGATCGAGTGCTTCTTGATGTTATTTGTTTTTGTTACAGTTACTCCTTCTGTTTGTAAATCTTTTGTCTCCGTCGTGGCAAGCTTTCGTCTCTATTATTGTTATTGTGTTTGTGCCTACGACGACGACCAATAATATTTAGTTTTTGTTTTTGATGTCTGCGTGCTACTTGTTCTTGTCGTGTTGTTCCGCCTGTCCAATTCTAACCAGCATAGGAGACAACATACCTGGCTCGCTGGTGAGCCAGCTAGTGCCTTCACATTCCATGTTTGGCAGGGCAGAAGGGCTTTTGAAGGACGTGAGGGATCGCATGTTGTTCGCGACTTCGCCGTCTAGGAACGCGCAGCAACGAACAGGACATGTCCACTCTGAACAACAGCAAGGACAACAGCCGAGGATTGGCATTAGTACCATATCTCCGGGAAATATATTCCATGAACTCGTTTCTGGCACTCATCTCGCACCCTACTCGCACTTCTTCTGCAATAGCAACATGCTTGGGCACCATTTTGTGTCCATATTTTCCGCTCTACGAGGCCAACAAGTAGTACAAGTTGGCGGGGTCTCCTCATTGTTAACCAGCGCTTTTGCGGCATACGACTCAAATCGCAGGGGCCGTGCAGTCGCTGCGCTTCTCTATTGGGTGCACGTGCGCGCCACAGAAGAGCAGGAGTCTTCCTCTGTAGATGACGAGCGTAGAACATCACCCACTGCATTGCAGTCTGCTGCTACGCTAAGACCTAGAGCAGCTGCGGCCGCGATGGCTATGGTCGCAGGTATGCATGGGCAACAAGCCGGACCTGGGAGTCACCTAAATCTACCTCGTTCCCGTGCTACCTCTACTGGAGCAACTGGAGCGGGCACCCCAACTCCTACGACAGAGGCAACTGGAGCGGGCACAATTTCAGCAGAGGATCGTGTCTGGACGAATCTAAGAGAAACACTCCTTAGCATTCTGGATGGCGAAGACGATCCTGATCCGCTTACTGATTCGGAGATTACATCGACTTGGTCTCTATGGCTTCAGGCTCTCGACATGTCGCCTCAAGCAGGTACGGGGTCACCGCGCTCTGCCACTTCGGATGGTCGTTGTACACATCACTCTTTCTTTTCTTTGGTTGTTCTTGCTCCATCACACTTAAACTTAATAGATACTGATACGAGAAAAAATACTATAAAAATACGTTTTACGTCGTCAACAACGTGGTCTACGTGGTCAACATCTTCTAGTACTTCTACTTATTAAGTGTACTATTTCGTAGAAGACTTCAACTTCTTCAGATGTTTGCCCGACTGGAGTGGATGCGCACCGGAGAAGCGGCGAATCAACAAGTGCCGCCGCTTGGAGTATGCGTGGTGGAGCAAGGTTTCTTTCTTCCGCTTGGGGCCGTAGTACTGCTGCATTACGCAATCTGGGTCCCCGAAATTGGCAATGCAGACGGAGACGCCCTGCTTCTGCTATAACCACAAATGTTCAACAAGGACCACTAGTACCATTGCGCGACGCGCCTTCTTCTATCGGCTCAAATCGTCCGCTAAGCCTCACCAGCTCATCGACTCAACCACCGCCTGGCACGTGCGGCGAACGAGTGCTCGAAGATGGTGGTCCTTCTGGGGATCTTCACGATACTAGTGATGTAGTTGGGCCATCCTACGCGACCGTTCCACGCGGCAGCTCAGAAATTTCTGAAGTTCGCTATTCGGTGTTCATGAGGCATATCATGCAGACTGTCTCTGGTGTGCCATCAGAAGAAGACCGAGATCTCCTTCTACAGCATGTTCAACGGGTATTGCGTCGAGTGCTGCAGCCTGGAATCGTCAACGTTTTTGACTTTCGACAACCAGATGCTGGCGCTCTTGCAGCAAATCGTCAACGTGGTCAACCTCAGCAGCAAAGGCAACATGATCAACCTGTTGTTGACAATCACTCTGCCTACAGAATGGCTGAGCGCATTACGCCTGCTGTGGTCCGATTGCGACAGACCGTCGACGACCAGCTGAAAAAAGTTAGGTGCGACGCGCCAGCAGGTGGAACGGCAGCCAGTGCGTTCACCGGTTACGGTAAAAATAGCTTCGACAACATCATCGCTGGAGGTGGAGGACAGGGACAGAGACAGACTACCAGCAGCAGCACTCCTCTTAAGGTCGGCTTGTATCCATCTTTCTCGACATCTTCTGGATCATACCTTTTTTCCCTTGTATTCTCATGAGGTACAAGGCAAAAGGGGCTCATCTGATGAGGGGAGGACTGAGATGCAAGCTAGCAAATGCTAAGCCTGCGAGAAAAATTCAGAGTCTCTTTAGTTGGGAGACGTCGTTTGCGGGCGTCTTGGAGACCACGAGCTGGAGACTGATTCACACCATTGTTGCACTCATTAAGGCGAATATTTTTGTTTGTGTCACAGTGTTTTGGTTATTTTGGATTTCATTTACCGAGTCATCACCTGTAAGGGTAAAAAGGGTCCTAGCAACTACGAGAGATGCAGTAACTACCTGATTCTAGAAAAAATTGTGCTTGTTTTTGACCTCGTAATATTAAAACCGAAATATCGGAATTTGTTCTAATAAATAAAATTTTCTTCAACGTCGAACCTCAAAAATATCATCTAAAGTCCTGGGCTTTGGCGGTCGTCGCATTCCCGCGTCCGTGGACTCGCTAGTTCGTGGCTGGGTGGCGAAGCCTCTTTTGAACTTTCGGGCCGATAACGATATTGCTCGTTTGCAAGGATTGCTCGAGAGTGCCTTGACAATCTGCACCAATCTGTACACCAATATTAAGGCTCAGCTTTCAATGGTCATTGGGGTTGGTCACTGAGATCGAAAAGGCGACCCCTTCTTGAGAGAACCAACGGGGGAAATAAACGAAGGGAAAGGAGAGAGCTTTGAAGGGGGTCCCTTCCGTTCAGAGTCATGATGACCATTGAAGGCCGAGCTTTAACAATACCATTACTTCGTTTCTGACGGATCCCGAATTGCAAGATAACCTCTTGTCATTTGGCACCCTGCTTTTTCAAGCGGCGCGTCGTGGTGGGCAACGACGCAACAGAACAAGGTCCTCGTCGACTACATCGTCGACTATTATAGTTATACCCTGTTCAACACGATCTACTTCCGTGAACCTGAACGAAGACGGTCTACTAGGTCAAGAAGAAGAAGACCAAGATGAAGAAGAAGCAGACGAAGAAGGTCTAGGTCAAGAAGACCAAGATATTTTTTCGACGCTGTTTGAAGAAAGTATACTCGAAGATCTCGAAAAAGGTAGACGAGGGACTGTCCTCGATCATCTCGATGCTCCCGCGAGTAGTACAGCTAGTAAAGCCCTCGCAACTAGTACTGCTGCGTCGGAGGAAAAGGCAATTCGAATCAATGCTGGTTTCCAACAGATTCTACTGGGAAGCTCGTCGCTAGCTGACGCACTCGAGAATCGCCTACAACTCGGGGACAACTCCTGGGCCCCAGTCGAAACGATTTTGACGCCACATTATCGGCGACCTGGTGGAGCAGGTAGCTGCGGTAACTCTACGATGCAGCAGCTGCCACTTGGCAGAGGACGAAGCGGTGGCCTCATGTCGCCAAACGGCGGCCGTTCACTTCCTGCTCACTCACCGTTGAGTACGACACCAGCTGGTCTCGTATCAAATATACTGTTTTTCGGAGCAGGCGGAAGCAGCGAAGACCTTACCACGACGTTGCTCGGTATCGCGATTGTGCTACTCATGATGATTCTGCTCTGTCTGTGCTGCCAGTGTTGTTGCAAATGCTGCAAGAAAAAGACTGAAAATGGATCCGATGGAGCCGATGACAGCACATCAAAAGACACATCTAAACAACAGCTACTTTGTAGAAATAAGAACAACAGGAACACCAGAAGGAATAGTACAGGAGCTGAAGTAGATGCAGGGACTGAAGATCCTGGAGACGAGGATGACTTGACTCAGAGGGCGTCGCAGCTGTCGCGGCCACCTCAGTCACACAGTCGGAAGAATAATATGCAATATTCATGCTCATTTCCAGAAAGTGACGGCAGACTATACCCGTATTCCTCTCGCGGTCTGAAGAACGTAGTTGCTGCTCAAAGAGGAATGAATAGACCACGAGTGCTGCAGGACCTTGATTTATATGGAAGTGAAGACATGGATGAAGGAGAGAGTGCACTAGTCGTGAGTCCGTCATCTTCAAGCTCGAGGTCAGACTTACGGCATACACCCTAATCCATCTTCAGAGGAGTCATCCTAGAATAGAGGCTTTTCAAGAAGAAGAAGAAAAGCGGGGACAGGATGCTACTTCTCGATATAGGTTAGAAGGATGAGCTCTAACGGAATGTGAGCAGCCATTCACGGCAAGGGGCCTTGGGAGTGCGAACAGCCTTTTGGACCGTAGAAACTATACTTACCGGTGCGAACAATACTTTTCTCGCATGCCTCGAGAAGTAGCAGGATCTGCGCTCACTGTTCTTGGTAGGAGTAGTAGTCATGGCGGTACTGGTCCTGCTGACGAGGGGGCGCAAGTAGTCGTGTCGAGAGGTACAACAACGACCGGTACAGATAACAGTGACAGCATTCAGTTGATGTCGGAGCAAGGTGCAACGATGAACAACTTGATGAATTCCTCTATGATGTTCCGCAGATCTCGCAGATCTGGAAATCGAAGTCGCACTACCTCAACTCGTATGGGCACTTCTATGCCCCTTCAGCATGACCATGATAACTACCATAAGCACTACAGACGAGATGAAGTGATAGAGCAGAAGTACGATGATCATGTCTCGCTTACGGACGATGAAGGCGAGGAGGATGCTTCGCGATCCTGCCATGCCGCGGACGTGCATTCTGGCGCTAGCGTAACTACGACGTCACGGTCTACCACCGCAGGATCATCCGGAACGGCTGCCACGACGTCGGTCATCGTTGACCTAGTACCTGAGTCTACGTCTAGCTGTTGTTGTACGGGCCCGTCCTCCTTGACTACTTCTCAATTGCTAAAATTGCAGTTGCTAGAAGCAGAAAGTTATGACCATAACGGAGGTTCATCCGATTCCGATTGCGGTGAAGATACTTTGGTCATCCAAACGCAGGGCTCATCGACTAGGAATCCTTTACCCGAAAGGTGGTCGCCGCCACGACAAAATTACAGTGGGAACTTTGGTGATGCCGACCACTGTGAAGGTGTTGAAATAGATGTAGTGGGGAACGACAAGGATAAAGAAGCTCATGACCAACAAGAGGATGGCAATAACGTCAACCAGCATGCCAAGATGAGCGGCCTCACGTTGGACCGCAGTCGCGACTCTTCACGCAGTGTTTTCACCCCTGATGCATCAGATTCTCTCTTTCGCCATTTCCGACCTGCTTGTTCCGAGAATCACGACAACAAATTAGAGCAGAAGACAATGCAGACAAACTTCCGCACAAACAAAAATGCGTCGAATATGCCTCGTAAAACGCACAGCCACAGCACGAAGACGAAAGTAGGGACATCAGCATCTTCAGGGAGGCAGCCACATATCTCACCTCTGCTTGCGCGGGTAGCGAGTGCGCTACGGCGCAAGGTCCTCGCAGATGACGAGGCTGGAGTGTAGACAACAAGGGAAGCCAAAGCTTTTGCAGCTACCTTTGAGTCGTTTTTCCATCATACTATGTTCTTCTACGGGTTCGTTGAAATGCACCTATCTTCTCATTTTCCTGGACTGTTATGTATTCTTCGATCTTCTTAATGTTGCTGATAGTAAGTACATAAAAAAATAGAGAGGCCGCTGAGGAATTTTTCAATGGAGCGTGATCTTCGCATCCCACAGGCGCACGTGTAATTTCAGATAGTTGTAGCAGCTAGTGGTACTATACTTAGCGAAGATGAAGACGCGTCTCATTGGTACAACACTTGATGACAAGATATGTACATGTAGTACGAGAGCTAGAATTATTGAAAAAAAATATGATTGCGATGTGCCTGTGATTTTCCGTCGGATATTAAGGTTGAATAAAGTTACCTCGTCCGGAGTCAAAATTTGAAAGACTTTTCTGTCGTTACTGCTGTTCTGCGTGTCTGCATTGCTTTGTAATGGAGTTTCGATATTGATTGCACAGGTACTCCTGTCGACAATATTGTTCTTCTCTCTCCTCGAATCTGAAATCTGAAATACTCAAACATAATTTCATCTAATATCATTCAAGACTTGCGTATGCTTATAAAGCTAAAGATGTAGATGCGTCCTCCCTGAGGCGTCTGGTGCGGACAATTGTGCAGTATCCGATTAAGGAAAAGCACCTGTCTGGTGGAATTTGCGATGCGAAAGCATGTAACATGGACCACTGTCATTACTGCGCTGATGCCTGTCCACGTCCTGCAAGTAAGGTAAAAATAATAAGGCGGAAAAACGAGAGCTAGAGCATCCACCGAGTCAAGCACACATGAAATGAGAGTGTTTGAAAAAGAGGCTATTGAGGTAGCAGCCTCGTGTGGACTAACAGCAAGACGAAGATGCGAAAAGACTAAAATATCTCTGAGATTATCGCAACCTTCATATTATGAATGGAAAAAGAGCACTCACAGTCGAAAAATTGGCGAGGATTCAAGTAGGAAAGTAGCTATTTTCTTAAGTGTGAGTGCACTACTTTTTCCTTTCATACATATCATTCATATCTTACAACGAGAGGCAGTGGCAGAGGGCCGCAAAACGCGGGGGCTAACTGGGGGTGAGGCTCATTGTCATTACAGTAATCGTAATTATGATTTATGAAAGTTATCTTTATCACCGATACGAATACCGTTCAAAGAAAAAAATCTAAATCATGACATCAACATCATCGACGATAATGGAATCGCCTATGGAGTCACTCCTGCAACTCCTCGAGGAAAATAACGATCGCATCGTCAGACAAAGGCAGGCGTTTGCAGGCGAAAATGCTTCCGGTCTACATGATAACGATGACTCCAATCTGATATACGAAGACTCCAGGGTACCTACTTAGTAGTACTAGAAGTAGTCTAAGAATGTTACCGTTTTTGTTTGCTGAAGCGAGATACTAAGGTCTTGATTTTGAAATTACAATTTGTTTGAACTCCATCACTTTTTTCATGCAAGTCGTGATCATCTCGCCATAATGCAGGTACTTACACCACGTAGACGTACTAACTTATACTTATCCTTGCTTTACATGAAGATCCGATCGTCCTTTTTCATCTTCATCTTTACATGAAGATCCGATCGTCCTTTTTCATCTTCATCTTTACATGAAGATCCGATCGTCCTTTTTCATCTTCATCTTTACATGAAGATCCGATCGTCCTTTTTCATCTTCATCTTTACATGAAGATCCGATCGTCCTTTTTCATCTTCATCATGAAGATCCGATCGTCCTTTTTCATTTTCATCATGCATGATTCCCATTCCGATTCCAGTTAGCGCTCTTCCTCTCGAATCTTCACGCCGCAGTGGAGATGGGCTTTCTTCGGGCGAATCGCATCGACGCGGTTGTGAATATAGCCGGCGGTAGTCAGAGTGCGCTGTTGAAGGAGGTCCGGCAAGAACGGTTACTAGCGAAAATCGAAAGTCCTGGAGGAGCAGTGGAGCAGAAGGAGTCCTCATCGTCCAAATTGAACCAGGCAGTTTTTGCCGGTTCAACATCTAGTATAACGACGGACAGGGACACTCCTCACGAGGACACTGCTGGTGACAGCACTCTTCACAACACCTGCACAGCCAACGACTCTAGAGGCTCTGACGCTGACCCTCTTAGCGAAACAACAACTAGAAGCATCGAAGAAAATGAGACGTTTGCGAACACATTTCCAGGTGCGAGCAACACAGGCCTGCCGATGAGACTTGCTGCGGAAAAGGCAGAAGAGGTGACGCTCGATATGACGTCGCGATCGTCGCAGTCACTACGGCCACGCCGCTTCCAACAGCTACCGGACCTACAGAACATAGGACGATCGAGTAAAGCACTTTCCTGTATCGGCTTCGACGACGAAGGGCAGGATGAGGATACTGAGGAAGGAATAAGTAGGATAATGAGGACGAAATAAGTAGGATGATGAGGAAGGAATAAGTATGGATGAAGGAGTACGAGTAGGAGAAGAAAGAGTAAATTCATAGTCGTGTGACTACAATTAGACTATCTAGACGCAGGGTAGTGAAATTAATCATCCTACAATCTAGTCCCTTCATCGTCATTATCAATAGTCGTGCTGCCAGCTACTGTACTAGAAGCACTTCTTGTATCTTGATAAACTTGAAAAAGTCAGATTATAACTAGATTCTCTACATCAACAACATTCAGTTAGGGAAATGAAATGTTGTGCCTTACGAGGTGGATAAGGTTGAGATTTTTTTCCTATCCCTTCTTCATATGAGAGCGCAGCGCAACTTGCGTAAGCGCATGCAGTCCCGTTTTACAGCCGCTTCGTTCACCAGTACTTGCCGACGATGGATCATATGCCGCGTTGCTCGGAGGTGAACGAGCCTCTTCTAATTGGACGACAAGCAATGGCGCAAGCAGTCTGAATGGAGGATCGAGAGCTTCTAAACCATTTGGGTCTTCTGAGGATGACGAGACTAGCCTTGAAGATAGAAAGTTGCGCGCATATGTGGAGAAAGAAGTAGTTGCTGGACCAGGAATGGACGAGGCTCTACGAATATCTGAACAGAGTGTGTACAGAAGCTGCACAAACGGAGACGCAGCATTGAGCAAAGCGGCCCTATCAAGGCTCGCCAGGTAGTTCCTATTGTGGTAGTGGCTCTTATTGCTTCATTATTAAGGCTCAACTTTGTTCAATGCTCATTCCATTGGGGTTGGTCAATGAGATCGAAGAGGCGACCCGTTGAGAGAACCAACAGGGGAAAATGAAGGGAAAGGGGAGAGCTTTGAAGGGGATCCTCTTCCGTTCAGAGTCAGTGAGCAATGACATAAGTAACAGTAAGCATTTGCTGCGTGATTCTTGAACAACTTGCTACGGATCTACTATCTTCAACGCACATCTATCTGCAGGTTCTCACTTTGAACAAGACCTCCACCTACTTGTCCATATCACAACCATATCACAACTCACTACAGATGTGACTGACAGCAGTGCATCTCACTTCAGGTATCCCTCAGAGCTGCTGTCGCGCTACAAAGCCGATCCTGCACGCTATTATAGGAAATTTGCCGGCATTAGCGACTACTTTGAACTGAATGCGAGAGACGACCGTGCTTACAATATATTGCCCGATTTTGAGCGAGCAAGAAAGTTCGTTGACGGGCTTCTAAACAAGACCTCTGATCCTTCTACGTCGTCACGTCCCCCAACAGGAGCTCCCCATTATGAGGGACCGGGCACAGGCATTCGACAGATAAAATCTCAGAACACGACGAGCACAGCACGTTCCTCGTCACTTGTTTTAAGGCTTGGGTGGAGTTGACCCCCTATCATCTATAAGAGGAGCATCTCTATGGCTGTCTTCAGTCTCCTCAAGTACATAGATATGTGGCTAAGTATCTCAAGTAGGAAAGCCATAGATCTTCACATGCGACCTACTAGATCTAGAGGGGGGCCAACTTTCAATTGTTGAACGTTCCACGTCGTCCCTTGTTGAAGATAATGACGCCATAAATGCCCGCACTACAACACCTCTCGCGAAGCAGATGCAAAGAAGGGTTATGATCCATTGTGTAAAGGGTGTTAATCGCAGTAGCGCAGTTTTGACTGCTTTTCTGATGTCCTATCGTCGTTGGACTGTGAAGCAAGCTGTTGAGCATGTAAGTGAACGACGCCTCTCTGTTCTCACCAACGAAAACTTTCTACAACAACTAGTGAAACATGAGAAAATGCTGTTTTTAAACTACGAGGTGGACGATCAGAACCACTCATACTCAACATTATCATTACCACAAGAAACACGAGCAGGCCTAGAAGTGCCACGACTTTGTCAGACAGATGACAATTGAAATTGTGTTCTTCTGAAAAATGGTGGTGTATTCTTATTCTTTTCGCGAAGATCTTGATGAACGTTGTGAATGTGAGGTCTAAGCAACGTTCGGCACCGTCAACGTTCCGCACCGTCAACGTTCCGCACCGTCAACGTTCCGCACCGTCAACGTTCCGCACCGTCAACGTTCCGCACCGTCCACGTTCCGCGCCGTCCACGTTCCGCACCGTCAACGTTCCGCACCGGGAACGTTCCGCACCGTCAACGTTCCGCACCGTTCTTGTGCGGGTTTCCATTTAACACATTACGCATTCCTCTTCTGAGTTTGTAATTGTATTTGGTTGTCCGTTAGGTTAAGGCGTCCGAAGATGAGAAGCTACATCGTTACCTCAAGTAGAGCATGCTGCTGCATTTGGACTCGCTATTAGCTAAGACTGAGAGGAGATAGGAGAACGTAACACAAGTCTCGAGAAAGTGAAAGAGAGAACTCGATCCATGTTACACATTTGATTGTAAACGCTCCTGCAGAACAAAAAAATCCTCCTTCACAACTCAAAAACAGCTTTCAACTCTGTAGGAAAAGGATGCTCTTCTGATGTGTGCTAAAGCCTCTTTCTTTGAATCCGTATCCGAAGGATTTCATTTAATAATTTCGTAATTTTGGTTCCTAGATAGACGTGCTCCATTGGTAATATTCAACATTCTCGATATCGCCTATGCTAGTACAAGTAGAACAAGAGAAGACCACTAGCACCATTCTACTAGTAAAACACACATATTCATATACTACTTCTAGTTCTACTTTTGGATCTCGTTGAGCAGTTTTATCCTTATTGGAGGTACTACAACTAGCACAAACTCAAAGAACATTATTAGGATTAGGATTACCACTAGCAATTATGACACTGAACGAACAAGAATGCGAATTTTGCTTACAAAAAACATTAACATTTTAACCATAACTTACTAGTAGTAGAACTTCTGGCATTTTCTCTGTTTGTGTTTTTACTTCAAGAACTAGTCTTTTCCACGAAGCTCCCCCTCTTGTTGTTGTTGTTGTTGAAATATAGAAAATTTCACTATTCTTATTCAACTTGTAGTAAGTTCTACATAGAAATAAAAGAAAATACAAAAAAACATGTCGCGGTCATCACTACTTTGTCGCATGTATATTTTTGCATTCACAAATAACAAGATGGCTCGATATAATAACCGATCGAGTGCATCTTTCCTCTTCTTTGCGTTGTCGTGTTTTTTGTGGTGGACGTGGTTAGTCTCGGCAATCATGCAGGTTGATGATGACTACTTCCAAAAACGCAGAACCATTCTGAGAGGTATCCATGTCCGCAAGACTCGGGCTACCGCGCTTCGCCAATTGCTTGATCGTATCTATGGAAATGGAGGCACTTATCGGCGTTGGTCTCGACAAGAATTGCCGGACGAGAATTATTATGGTCAGCTTCTCGGACTCGGACACGACCGGGCGCCCGCACATCGAAACGATCTACGACTGCAGTTACCACAAGCAGGTCCAAGAAGGAGCGAGCAGATGCAGAGCGCACAGCATGCCCAGGCCGTGCAAAAAGCCACTCATAGCGACCACTTCGATAACAGAGTAGTAGGAGTTGAGACTCCGCGTACATCGCGTCCCACCTCTGCGCTGAGTCCTCCTCCACCGAGTCCGCCTAAGGCACCGGTGCAGCGGCAGGCGGCTTTTATCGCTTGGACGGAGGGCAAAACCGGTATTGGCTCAGTCCAACCGAGGGTAACCGAGCATGCACTACATTAAGGGTTGCAACTTCTTAGTTTCTCACTCCCTGTGCAGCACATATCTAGTTTGGACTTCGATTTTTCATCAAGTTCAAGTGCTGGGAATAGTGGTAACAACCACAAAGTTATTACCAGCCTTAGTCATAGAAGATATGAGAAATAGAAATGTTTGGGCCACCTTCTTGCTGCAACCTCTAATTCCAAGAGCGTCTTTCGTTGCTGAAGAAACAGAACACCGCGAATACCGCTGGCCTGCGATATCTCGAAACAGTGGCCGAAAATTCAACTTCGTCTCCACCGTTTGTGCGAGCAAACGGAGGGACCTGGGGCATTGACAATGATGTCCTGCAGGACAGCACAACGTATTTTTCATCGCTGCACCAGCGGGAGCAAGTAGATGATCAACTTGCGACTGGTTTTAGAGTGGACGGCTACAGTAAAGATAAGGGTCAGAGCAAGCCGGAAAATTCTAGTGGTGTTGTGTCGCCTCAGGAGCTCCTTCCAAACAACTCCATCGCGTCGTCCGTAGTATCGCAGCGAGGAGGAGGTAGTGAAACCGATTGGGAAAGACTGGCTCTAGCTTGCAGAATGCTGTTTCTTTTGCGTTCAGCTACTGTTGCCTCTGTTTCTGATCAGTGGACGAAGAAGGTAGAGGAACAAGGAGAAAACCGTATGATCAACAGCAACTGCAACAAGAGCAACAGGAATAACCTTCTTCAAAAGGGCCACGATCGCGTCGGCAAAAAGGAAGATCATGAGCTGCTGCAACAAGGAACAACAGCCCAGAATGAGACGAATCAAGTTGCCCAGCTTCACGACCGTCACAATGTTGGTAATGCTTCATTTGTTCCTCCAAAACGCTCATTTGTTTTTGTTCCGCTTCAGCAGGAGAGAAAATATATATAATGATACTTTTTAGTGCAGGGGTTAGTTTACCAAACGAACTACATCTACAATCTAGTAGTCCTTTCATCATTATAA
Source organism: Amoebophrya sp. A25 (assembly GCA_905178165.1). NCBI lineage: Eukaryota > Dinophyceae > Syndiniales > Amoebophryaceae > Amoebophrya > Amoebophrya sp. A25. The sequence continues at coordinate 619,056 of CAJINU010000023.1, read as the reverse complement.
TCATACTAAAAATACAGCCGTTGCTACTCACGCGGCCCACGACCCCGGCTGGCCTTTGAGCGACTCAGAGGAGCTGCGATTAAGCATACCACTAGCTGCTGTGGCAGCCGCTAAGGCAGAGGAAGTATGCTACGTTCATGAAACCAACTGTGAACACAGTATATATGACTCGCCTTGTCCACTACACGCTCGTCGCGCGATACCTGCTACCTCCACTGGCCCTCCTGGCCTCTGCGCTTTGAAGGTGTCCCATTTTAAGACACCATTGATGAAGATAGTTAAATTTCTTTTCATCGCTGTAACAGTATCCTCACAAGCTCTAGCATACTCAAACCCAAGTACTTAGAATGTAGTGTTCTTGCCAATGACGTCTGATTTTTGCGAAGTTATCTAAAATTTTCCTCAGAATTATAAAGACGGCTCGAGCTCGTCACCTTTCACATAAATTCACGCTTCACCCTCACCATCTGCACATGCGCGCATGACATGCAGCGAAAGGAGAGTACTGATGTAGTAGCAGAAGCCATCGAATCATGATGCTTTTTCTTACGCTCTAATAAACGCGCCGATGAAGAGGCTGAAAGTGTATGGGCTAGGTATACTCCGACTGCTATTCACCAACAGTGCCTACCCACCGCGATCGAACAGCTACACAAGCACTATCAAGAAGCGTCTCACCACTGGATTTCCCACAGGGGCGGTCCAGATGAGCATCCTGATCCTTTTGGGGTTCCTCAACCGCATGATCAACACGATACACTTCCGCAAGGCAAGAGGACCGTTGCGCAAACAGATTCCTTCTATCCCCCTCGTACAATATGGCCGTGTTCTGAGGAGCTCACGCGGGGTCGGAGGGGATGTGATATGGTGGTCCCCCAACCGTGTGCAAGGAGGAGGAGGAGGAGAAGGCAAGAACCCGGTGCAACGACAGCAGCAGCACCAAGTAGTCTTATGGCAGATCATCATTAGCAAGTTGTTGAATCTGCAACCCCTTTAGCGGGGCGTGTGCGTTTCAACTAAATGGGATGCCGCTACGACCGATAGTACCGATACAATTTGTAAAAGATTGATATGCATTTCCAACGATATTTACATTGATAGATAAATTTCTTCGCGCCCACATGTAATAGTAGCAGATCACCGCTTGATTCAGAACAGGAGGCCCGAAGCTCGTCAAATGATGCTGATGCAGATGCTACAAAATTCCTAGTTGCGACATCTTCACAGACCCAACCTGCAACCTGTGGTCCTCTCTAACGATTTCATTGAGACATCGTATCCCGTAACATGTTAATGTTTGCAAACCTCTCGAAGTCATCAAAAATAACAGTTCCAACAGTGTACTATAGTTGTACATCATATGTATATTATACCGAATATATTATAGAATATAGTGCTAAACTAACTTGAAGCCGGGCGAAGCTTGTGGAGGCTAGTATATACTACTCTCTAATCAACAACAATGTGCTGATCATGATGGGGAGAAACCTACGACGAATGAGGATTGCTGCGATGATATGCGTCTTGGCGAAGACGCAGCTTCTTACTTGGAGGGTTTGCCTCAGGTTGAGCATAAACAGAGAATGGTCTCGAGCATAATAAACAGGAAGGGGAAGGAAAAGAAACTGAGACGTCCTTAAGTCTGGTTACGTTAGAACTTTTTGGGCCACGCACTGGAATGAGGGAGTAAAGTACGAATATACTTCGCATATCGCATTAGCGAGAAGATAGAGCACATATTATATTTAGAAAAAAAGAAGAAAAGTCTCTAGCTGGGTAGTTGAAAGTGGACAAGAAGGATATGATGGGGTTTGCGAAAGCCGCGAGGCTTGAGCGACCTATCACGTTCAAGCAGTATCTTCGTCTGAAAGTTTGTAAACATATCAAGCGTCTCCGCCAATATACTAAGTTCGCAGGCGAAGTGGAGAAGTATTCGAAACGTGATCCGCCAGCTCGCCAAAAAGAAGAACTCTCTGACCACGCGACGACTGGCATCTATGCCTCTGCGGTGAAAGACGTCGTGAGTGATATTGTAAATAACATGGGGAACTGGTCGCCTCTGGCAGGCATCGCGTGCTGTTAGTCACCAAAGACTGTAGTGCCGGTAGGTATCTTTAAGTTTTTCGAAAGAGAGGAGTCTGTCGTTAACGAGATGCTTCGCTTTGTCTTCAAAGTGGAGGATTTGATAGTTGAGACGGGGTGGCCAATTCAGACTGAACTTAAACTATCGGGCGAAGACGGGACGAGAGTCTTCAAAGAGTTGCGGTTGTATGTCTGTTCAGGCTTCAGCGCGCATAGGCATGATTTCAACTACTCTATTGAAAGGGCAGAAGAACTGCTGACTTTTGGTGCGAAGCTTTCGTTGGCACAGGTTGTCATCGGGCCTTTCGATTGTGAGGTGGGCCGCCGCCTCGCCTCAGCGCTCAAGCTGGCGACCTCTGTATGTGATAAATGGCGAAACGTGTTGACAGCATACAATCACGCTAGTGAGGAATTTGCTTCCAACACTATGTTCCTCACCCAAGTAGAAAAGTTGCAAGAGAAGTGCCAAGGGTATAGCCAAGTTAACTACGTTCTGACACTGATCGAGAGAAGTAAAGAACGTTTAGAAGAATTAGAATCCACTAAAGCCGGCCAGGGAGAAATTAACTTTTTGTTAGAAGCTACTGGTAGAAAGGAAAAGATGAGAAATGTTGAGTCCGTGTTTACCCTTGGATCGATCTTGAAACAGCACAGTCAAGAAATGGGGGATCGCGCAAGAGGCATACGCCCAAGGTTCAGCTATTTCACTAAGGAACATCTAGTGAATGAAAAAGGAACAATTGGAAAACGTTTGCTCGAGTTTTTGGATAGTCTCACCGGATCAGGGATCCGTCTTGCTAAGACGTTCAGACTTCGGAACCAGCACTGCTATCGCCCATAGTAGCTGCTAAATATAACATGTAAATGAAGTGAAAGATAGAGAACTTCGAGTAGTCCAGAAAACAGAAGAGGTGGTGGCTTAGGCCTGCTAACACGATAGTTTGCAACCGCTCAACTGGGGCCTTCCACTAGAACAGGCAACTCTTGCGCGCGGGCTATGTGCCTCGGGCGATAAACTTTGACAGTTAGTGTCTGAGTCCTTGTTCAGCATTTAGTTTCTTTTTACTCTTCGTTTTATGTATGTGTATCTGGGGATACGAAGAACGTGTAGTGTCGTCTAAAAGTCGTAAAGGCATCGGGTGTAGAAATAGAAGTGAGTGGTCAGCCTCGCACGACTGCGCGCACGCAGTTACTCAGGTTCCTGGGCAGTGTGTGGCTCTGCGTTGGCACTAAGTCGTAGAAAAAGAACTTGCAGAAGTTACGAGACTAAACGTTGGTAGAGAAATAGCATAAGTGAAAGATGGATGATAAAGAGGCGGCGGAGGTGGAAGTAAAGAAAACTCCTCGTCTCCGGAGACGCAAGAAGGAGAGGAGAAGGATCTGGAAGGGCTTCCGAATGCAGCTTGCACCACTGAGAATCAATTGGCGCAGGATATTGAAGATTCGCGGAAGGAGAAGCGAGCTTTTTGAAGGCTGTGCATCCCCATACATCAGCAAGAAGCTGCAACTCAAGATGGATGGTCTTGCCCTTCCTGCGGCCAGCGTCATGTCGGTGAAGAAGAAGAGGAGACTGATGCGCCGCCGCAGACTCGTGTTTGATTCAGAGAGCGATGGGTCGGAGATCGCCAAAATGGCAACGCACAAACGGCACGCGATCTCCATCAACGACTACAGGGCGTGGCTCGATGAGGCACACCTGCAAGGCGCAGAACATGGCTGGGCTGCGTGGAAGGCTTCGGGATATGATGAAATCATGTCGTTGCACGACTTCAGACGCGGCAAAGGCGTTTGGCGTCGCGAGACGATTACTGGGAAAGCGCGTCTGTCGTGGCCGGAATGGCACGCGAAATATAGATCGGACTTTCCCGACGTTGCAGCTTGTCGGCATAGTGCGTACCTTGCGAAACTGACAAGAAGTCACAGATTGTTACAGCGGGCGAAGCTGGTGGTGCCGGGAATTCGCGCTCTGGTGGGAGTTGGTCTTGGTGAAGCGCTAGCAGCTTACGTTTCGACATACGAGGCAAACATATGGGTGCGTCTTATGGGACAGCCGGCACCGACAGAAATTGCACCTCCGAAGAAGGGCGTGATTGATACTCGAAAAACCGAACAAAAGCAAAGCATTTAAGACCGCCCATAAGAAAGCTAAAAAGAACAAAAAAATGCGACTTCACATATGTGGCCGGTACGTGACGTGTTTGAGTGGTTGATACGATCGTGGCTTTTTCCTCGGCTTTGCGTAGCGTGTCCGCTTCCTAGGTGTTTCGTGGTTTGGTAATATGTGTTCGTGCCTCGGCTTTATCCTTCTTACACTGCTCGGTCTAAAGTTGCGAGAACTAACAAGTGCTGTGTACAAGAAATTGCCAGTAATTGAGTAAGTGAGAATTCGACGAGGGCGGGTCGAAGTATTAACATAGATACTGAATAGCGAGGTCATGGAGCCGCATCGAGACGAAGGCAGCGCACAACGAAGGAATACCGAAGAAATGAGAGAGGAGAATTAGAGCGGATAGGGTCCGTAGTCGTTGTGGGTTGTTTGAGTTTCTACCCCAGGTCTAAGTCGAAGGAATTAAATGAATAAATGATCTAACAAATCATAATACATAGACAAGAAATGAAGATCAATGAATAAAGTATAGCTAAAGTTCAAAAGGAAGCACATCGTCCTTCAGAGGCGATAATCGGTCCTAGGTCTACAGCAAGAAATAGATTTTTATTGGTTCTTCTGAAACCAACGATATCCGCAGGCGCACCTCGCGGACCACAACCTAACCTAACCTAACTAGAACAAGAACTACAACTACCAAGACAGAGTGGCCAGCATCCTCCTCTTCAGCGCCATTGTGGTACCACCACGGAACTCCTGGAAAAGAGTGCTACGAGACCACCGGAGCGGCATCGGGGTCCAGCGTGAAAAAAGGCGTAGCCGCATGCCTTGCGGTAGCCGTGACTACGAGGAAGGGAAGAGGTGGCGCCGAAGCATGGCGCCCGAAGGGCACCTCGCCCGTGCAGGGAAGGCGGCCTTGGTATCTAGTGGAACTTTGTGAGAGATGTGCGTTTAGCTGAGTGCAGGGCTTGGCGCCCGAAGGGCGCCCCGCGCCCGCGAGGTTCTTGGCGGTCAGCGTGGAGCATCGAGCAGGGGGTGGCAACCTAGTGGGGGAGGCAACGCATCGGAACGCAGGGCGCCCGAAGGGCGCCCCGTTCTCGAAGGGCTATTTGGTCCACGAATGCGACGAATGGCGAGGTCGATCGCGGTCACGGATTGCGCCCCCCCATCCGTGCCATTCGTGCCATCCATTCGATCCATGCCATCCCAGATCTGGGACCCTTATAATAGGACAGGCTATAGCACGAATGGCGCATGGGACGAATGGCATGAATGGCACACCCCAACAGACCCCAAATGTGTCACGAATGGCACGAATGGCACAGGTTGACAGGGTTCCGCCAGCTGGCGCCCCTGGTCTCATTCGCTTACCGAGTATGTCCATGTCGGTCGCATGCAAGTGATTCCGCCCATGAGAGAAGCCATATCGTGACGACGAAGAAGGGAAGAGGTGGCGCCGAAGCATGGCGCCCCGCCCGTAGCGGGGGGGCAGCCTTGGCACCTAGTGGAACTGTGTGAGGGATGTGCGTTTGGCTGAGTGCAGGGCGTGGCGCCCGAAGGGCGCCCCGCGCCCGCGCGGTTCTTGGCGGTCGGCGTAGAGCATCGAGCAGGAAGTGGCAACCCAGTGGGGAGAGCAACGCGTCGGAACGCAGGGCGCCCGAAGGGCGCCCCGCTCTCGAAGGTCTATTTGGTCCACGAATGGGACGAATGGCGAGGTCGATCGCGGTCACGGATTGCGCCCCCGCCATTCGTGCCATTCGATCCATGCCATTCCAGACCTGGGACCCTTATAAACTGCTCTATTTATTATATTAAACTGCTCCAATACGTTTCTTTGTACTCTTTAGCGCATCTCAATCGTACTAAGGTGTACCTAGTAACAATAAGTAGGTCATCTAGGTCAATAGGGAGATGAACTGGCTTGGTCTAAAATTTGTAGTTGACGGACAAGATGCTGCACTTCTCTTCGCTCCACCTGCACGAAGCTAAGGCAAACCTCTCGCCATGCAGTTGATGAGGAGCATGGGACAACTTTGCTCGGCGTCTCTCGGAAATGAAAGCAGTAGTTCATCATACTTGTGTCCATTAGACCATCATGATACGTTTACGCTTTGATTCTAACAAACAAAATGAAAATGATTTTAGCTTTGCATTTTCCTGCTCTTTACTTTTAGCGCCCACATCGAGATGAACTGAAGAAGAGGTTGAGAACTTCCTTCTAGTCCCCAATTTTATAAAAAATCCATGAGCCCTTACTGTGGTCTTAAGCTAAAACTTCTATCTCGTGCTACAGGTCTGTGCCGAATTATTTTGCATCTTGTCAGATAAAGTTTACTAAGTTGCCTCAAGTAGAACAAAATTGTTATTTTGCATCTTGTTTTCGCAACTTCTACCAACGTAAGTAACTTGACTCTCACGCTTAGCGTTTGCGTTCTTGTTCCCAACTGTCTGCTAAACTTTGTGCTGTCGTATAAGCATCTGGAAGTTTGTCTTAGTGGTTTAAATGGTTTCCCAAGTCTGGCAATTAATTAGTCTCTATTTGTAGACTCTATCGCCACTGATTTCTTTTTGTCTTTGCGTCCGCGAAATGTATGCTTTCTCTGCGCCACCTGAGCTGGTGCGTCGAGCCTTCGCAAAGCTTGTAATCCTGAAGTGTAAATATGAGGAACCACAAGGATTATAGGACTAGGATCAGGACAATGGAAGACGCGAGGGTGCTGCAGAATATGAATACAGAAGCAAGAATAGAGTCCTATCGACCACCTGCTGGTCATGCTTCCTCTTCCTGACAACTTGAAATTAGTTGACTGAAAGATTGTACAGTCATTTTGTTTACCAACAAAAACTACATCAAAACTTACTTCGTCACTCCACTACTTTGCCCTCGCCAACAGAAAAAAGACTTGTACCAGTACGCAACGAGACCCGTCTTAGAATCTTGGCTCGTAGCTTCATCCATTTGGATTTCATTTGTTTTTTGTGGAAGTCCGAATCTGTCGTACACGATCACTCAGCCGCAACGCAGCATATACGACTTACTAGTGCTTCTGCAAAATTATTTACACGCCCGCAGACACTTCTGACTGACACACAAAAAAAAATGATTACAAGACCGATCAGATATGTTGATGTTCAAAATACTGATAATTTTGTGTGGAGGCCAGATCATAGAATTACAAGTTGGTGTATGAATTTGAATTTAATCTCGTTCTACATACTGAGAAGACGAAGATAAACTACAATAGGAACGAGGACTGCGACGAGGACGCGATGAATATGCAACAATGAGAACAAAGCAAAACTCAGATGATCATGATCGTCGTGTTCCTCTTTTAGTTGACGAGTACGACCGTCACACGCACGAGACATAGAAGTAGCCCGCAAGACTCGGGCTACCGCGCTTTGCTTCCTGAATGAGTATCAAGTATGGTGGTCACGCGAATGTGTGATCTGCCAGCACGTGTGATCCATCCTTGTCTTCTGATCTTCACGTCCCGTGACCAGATAATTGACGAGAGATTTTTGCTTCATGCATGTTATTGTTCTTAGAAAGATAGAACATCGTTGGTCTTCATCTAGTCCATCTTAGGTCGTCGTGACTCTTCCCGTTCTATTTAGACTTCTTGGTAGTTGTTAGGAAGAGAAGACAAAGAAGGGTGGTCAACTAAACAATGTCTTCGTCTGCTGAGGTGACAAAGACGTCCGACTTCAGGCGGGCAAAGGCACTGCTGGAGCCTTTTATACTACAGCAGGCTAAGTCTGATGGACCAGTTGCTGCAGGGCTAGATCTTCCATCTTCTTTGATGCTGGACGATGTTGAGACGCGGAAAGCGGATTTGAGAGTGCTTTTCCGCGACATAGACTGGAGTGGGATGCGCGCTCGTGCTGAAGCGCGCATTCGATTGAGTGAGATACTGGCAGAGTATAACGAAACGAAGGAGTCGGCGTTCGAGCAACGATGGGAAGAGCAGCAAAATGAAGATGTAGGAGAAGTAGCAGCAGGTGCAGGTGAAAATCATGATGCAAGTGCAACAACTATGGCTGCTGCAGCCTCTTCAACAACTATGGCTCCTTCAGAGCATGACGATGACCTTGCGAACAATTTCACGCAACACGGATCATCCGCACCTTCTCCGAGAACTTCTTCAGGACCTCCATCCACAGAGAACCCTCCTCCACAGAGGAAGCGGCGTATCGAAAACAGCTCATGGGAAGAGTATTCAAGGCTCCTTCCTCTGGCCACCTATGGCGCAAATATGAGTCAGAAGGTGCTGGCTTTATGCGAATCCTTCGATATTCTGCGCAAAAGCTTAACGGCGCTGCTCATCTGCTCTGATCATGGAGCTCCATCTTCACCGTCTTCTCGCAGGAGAGCTCTAGCTTTCTACATTCTGGAAAGTGTGGAGAATCCTGAGGAGGCTTTGCGGAGACGGCAGGCAGCGGAAGAAGCAAAACGAAGGCGTCTGGAGGAGGAAAATGCGAACCAAGCAGCGCGAGCGGCAATTCATGCGGAGGAAAGCAAGCTACAAGCACAGCAAGAGCAGCAGCGCAAACGCGAAGCTGCGATGGCTCTTGAACAAAAACGCGCGGTTGAAGAGCATGCCGAAGCCATCGCGGAAGCTGCTCAATTCGACCATGACCAAATGATTGCTCGAGAACAAACGTGGCTGCAACGCCTTGGAATAGCTCAGGCGGACACTTCTGACACAGCGCAGTCTACTGGCATAGTAGTTCAGTCAACAAACTTGATGTCCGAGTCCGCAGGAGCAGAGAGGAAAAACGCAGCTAGTGGGCTGCTCAACGACGCGATACGTCAAATGCTTCGCGCTCACTCTTTGGTAACCTTCAAAGAAAAATGCTTCCCGCAAATGTTCAGGATTGTTGAGGCTCTCGCTCGTCATCCAGAGCAGCACGCGAATGTATTGCGCCTAGAAAATCTTATGTTGAGAAATCGAAATACTGGCTGCATTGGTAATGGTAACTTATAATACTAAGCTAAGTATAATCAGAATGTCGATCAGAATTTAAATTCATCTTGTTGTTGTACTGCGACGACATGATGGACATTCAAGTTCAACATAGGACGACGAAAAGGATGACACGACCAGGTTATAGATCATTCCTGCAATACTACAACTACTGAGCGCACGCTCTAAGAAGAACGATTTCATGCGTGACTTTGGTACCAGCATCGCGCATCGCCAGTTGCTTTTCGCCTTAGGATTTCGTCGTATCGAGGACGCCCCGATCGTCCTCCCAGACGGGACGACATTTCCCAAGTTATGAATACAAACCTTGCACATGCACTCCAGCTCCTTTGATTGTTACGTGTTGTAAGTGAGTTTAGCAGGAACAATATAGGTAAAGCACTCCTCTTCTCTCGGAGAAAGTGTAGCCTCTCTCTTTTTCCAGCCTTTCTCTTCATACCATTCCAAGGGACCATACTACTATTTTCCTGAGCCAGATCCGATGGAGGACTTTGAAGGATATGCGAGTCATAGTGAAAATTTGGATACGCTGCTTACCATGTTTCAGCGATTCCAACAACGCATACACGACGTTTCGTCGGCAGCAAATAAGGATCGCATAGCCCTTGAGATGTTTGGAGCCGACTTCGCTTTGGCATAGTGCTAGTGAATCAATTATCAGTTGGCACAGTACGCGTACGAGTTGTTGTTGTACCTCCTTTTTACGCTGCTTTACGATTACGACGAGAATGCAGTACCAGCGCTACGACGAGAATGCAGTACCAGCGCTACGACGAGAATACAGATCTAGCGCTACGGAACCGGTGTATACGTATCAGATACTATCTATACATAGTCACGACATAGTCTCTATAACCGTTACGGTTAATACGACCCTGCACGGCCTAAAAATTTCCGACGACGCGGCCGATCTCTTGAGGCTGACACGTATCACCTTGCACCTTTCCACCCATGGCGTAAGCAGTACGGCGATATCGCAGAATCTCTCCTGTGCAAGAAGAACAAATGCTACCACACTTCACTTGGATGAGCACGAGCCCAAGCATGCCACTTTATGAGGCTCACGTGTTGCGAAGGTGCACTATCGGTATTCCTTGTCGTGACGTTCACTCTTTTGCTGAAGAAATCAGGAGAGGGTATCCCTCTCCAAATGCTGTCAGCCGCCTAAACTGGAATAGGGCTCACAATAGGGAGCACTCAGGGTTGCGGGAGGGTTTTCGACCCGTCATGATCTTAGCATTTCGTATCTCCTTTCGCCGAGCAATTCAGTCTCAGTGACGCAATTATACGATGATACTGTGGCAAAGCCAACCAAGGAAACAGCTCCAATGCTCTCAATGTGTGGCATGAATGCAGCATGTCATTGTTGTTCGAATAGACGATCAATAAAATCGATCGGTCCAAAAAATATTTCTGTGTAGCTATGAAAAGAGACGTCAATGCCCAATGTCACTTTCAAATACCTCAATGCTTGGGTCCAAAACGACAGTAGCTGTAGCAGCAGAGACTAGACCAATGAAAGTAATATGCCAAAAAGGAGATTCCCTACTGTACTTGTACTTTTTTGCTTAGTTGTTAATATTTGGCCACAATTTATTATTACGCACTGGGACGGGTCAGGGACATCTTCTCGTTTCCATGTGGACTATTTGATGATCGGAGGACGACTCCTTCAGTTGGTTCAAGATGAAAAGCACTTCTAATTTTCACAAACACAATCATCATGATCATTATTTTCATTCGATTGAATTACGACTAGTGATCATTTGCAGTTGCATTTATTAGGAATTGAGATCATTGGCAAGAAGAACCATAGATTTGATCTTAAGTATAATAAGCTGAAAAAATACAAGACAATCATGTACTTACTACGAGTGGGTGTCCTGCGGGGAGGTGCAAGTACCTAGGAGGTGGAAGTAAAGTTGGAAATGCTGTCTTGTTTTCAGTGAAGTAGTTAGAAATGCTGCTTGTGACGGTAGCTGTCTTGTTTTCAGTCGAGTGCATTGCAACTGGGCTTCCTCTGCTGTTGGAATAAGTTCGATGAACACCTCTACTAGAACAAGAAACGAGAGCATCGTTGTAGTCTACGATATAACTTCTAGCGTGACCACACAATGATGACTTCAGCGCGATCGCTTTAGTAAGGGGAGTGAAGAAGAAAGGCGCCAGAGAGAGGCCAAGAAAAAGAACGCCCGCCTTCTGCGAAAGCTAAAAACAAGGTTGTTCTGATTGTAGGGCACCGTCGCCCTTGTCAGCGTTCGACCTCGCCTCAAGGAAGGGATTGCCGTGGTAGAGTACGACCGTTGTTCTTGTCTACCGAGTGACCAATCCAGGTTTTCGCAGGGCACCTTGTCGAAGGAAAGAAACGACCAGAAGGAAGACAGCGTATGGACGGCTTCGAGTGGGATACAGAACAAGGACGAAAACACCTGAAGATGTCCGCCAACGACGAAACTGAACCTGACAGCGCCATGAAACGGCGAAAAATAGCGTCTCCAAGCGGCCTCAATCGGGCAGCGTCACCCGATGTTAAGGCTGTCTTTTAGTTTTGATTTCCATGTTTTATTTTCTACGTATAATACCTTATTTTTTCCTCCAAGAGTGGTCTTGAGGTTCTTCAGAGTGACACTATCACTTCTAACCGAGTCGGAGGTTAAATCTTCGCAATTCTTCGACTTCAGAATGCCTAAACCTGCAGCTTCATCCTCCTTCTACTTCTAGCACCAAAGAACATAAGTAAAACTATATCGAAATTAATAAATAGGTATAGGATTCGTTTTAGGAGCTCAGGAGTCGCTCTAATTTCCGTTTCGACGCTCTCCTGACTCCGGCAGACCTCGCAACGAGTTTTGTGCCGCACCAGGTCTTCGAGATCAACGATTTTGAGATAGGGAAGCATCTTGGGCGAGGCAAGTTTGGATCCATCTACGTGGCAAGAGAAAGATTCTCACAGTACCATCTCTTTGTCTATAATCTTCCGAATCTGATGAAACTAAAAATAAATTTGAGGATTTGTAGTTCAGTTTTCAATCAAAATTGACGAGTGATGAAGCTTCACACAACAGCATTTTCTTACTACTCTCACTCCTCCTTCGTACTTCAGATACGTCTGCGCGCTGAAGGTGTTACAAAAGAAGCAGCTTATAAAACACTGCGTCGAAAAGCAGTTGCAGCGAGAAATCGAAATCCAATCGCATCTACGACATCCAAACATCTTGAGAATGTACAACAAGGTTTGTGTTGTTTTTTTCTTATCCTATTTCTTGCTAGCAATACCAGTACTATGACGAAGTAGATTACGATTTTGTTTCAAATGATATGCATTTTCTGGTACCAGTTTGAAGTGGCGGAGTGATGGAGGGGCAACCTCATGATGTGTGCTGATCCCTGCGAAACAGAAAGTGAATAATGAATTTGAATTCACTCCGAAAAACGACAGGTACAACTGGTTTCACGATAGCAAACGAATATACCTCATACTTGAGCTTGCACCTGGTGGCGAACTCTTTGACCTGCTCCAAAAGCGCGGTATTTTTTGACTAGTGCCAGTGTGCTGGTGTAATAAGTATTTCTATTTCATCATCATCATAGTATCAAGAATGCATGCTGAAAAAATCTACTCAGAGGCCTGAAACTTTCTGAGAAGTAATAAACGAGCAAAAAGGGTTGAGTTCATGCGAGCTCACGAGGCAAAATGCAAGAAGAAGTAGTAGTGTAGTAGTCTTCTGTACCCCTGGAGTCGTCGGTACATTCATTCACTCGTCTGAAATTACTCACCTCTACAGGTCGTTTTAGTGAAGCTCGCGCCGCTTGGTATTTGAGTCAGATGGTGCACGCGATAAAGTACATCCATGAGAAAAACGTCATACATCGCGACATCAAGCCCGAAAATATATTACTCGGTCTTCGAGATACATTGAAGTTACGGAGATGATGGACACCTTCTACAACTCGACAGTAACTGTAACAGACTTCTTTTTACTAAAAGAGCAAGAGATAATTAGAGATAGAGTTAGAGTTGCATGATACAGACTTCTTGTGTCAGCTCTCTTCAGTATGAACGCGAATCGAAATCTAGTACAAAAATATCGCTCCTTGATGACTCATCTGCAACCACTTGTCCTAATGCATGGTAATGTGTCCCATCTCTAATCAAAATGAGTGATTTCGGCTGGTCAGTGCACCTTGGCGCACCACACCAAAAGCGCACGACCTTCTGCGGCACACTCGATTACCTTCCACCAGAAATGGTTCTTAGAGATTACCTTGAGGTTGCGTTATTGGCTCCTTAATGAGGTTCCAACTGAGACTACTGAGCTCTTCTACACTCAACTCTGCTCCGACATCATAATAGAGTACTCCGATAAGGATCTGTTTCGGGTTGCTCGAGTTATTGGAGAAGTTGTTCCTTGTTGGAGGCGGTTTGCGCTCTTCTGGAGCGTGTGTGGCTCATGGACCCCTTCCCCCTATTCCCTCCCCCACGATCAATGTTGGCAATACATCGCTCATAAAGGTAAACGAGACGAGTTACACCAAGGACATAGATACATGGGCACTGGGTATATTGCTATACGAGTTTATCAATGGCAGAGCACCCTTTGAGTCTAGGGACGCACAGGAGACCTACAGGAAAATCAAGTACAGGCCACCGGAGTTTATGCCGGATATCAGCAAGGATGCAAAAGACCTCATCAATTCGATGCTCGAGAAGGACCCAAAGAAACGGTACTCTCTACCGTAGGACGCATATGATTAAGGAAGAGTTTTGATGTTCTCAGAAGAGCAGCAAGAGTGGAAATAACTCCATCCTGCGTGTACAGTAGGTTCGCCATATGATCTATCGCCTTCATCATCAGACCTTCATCTCACGACCCCTAAAAACCAAGTACAACGAAGCTATAAACTGAAGCTTTCTTGTTCACACGTTATTTTCCTCTCAGGTTGTCCCTCGAAAACGTCCGTGCGCACAAGTTTCTGCAGGCAGTGATGCGGGACGAGCGATTTTGTCAAGAACGCTATGGCGGTGTCAGTGCGCGTATGCCCACACCAAAACGGAAAATGAAGGTTTTAACACCAAAAGCCAACGCGGAGGACTACTTCAAAGCGCCTCCTAGAGTACTAGGCGTTCAGCCTGGCGTGATAGTTAAGACTTGATGATGTTTTCCTAAGGTAATCCATCCTCAGAACTTCTGACCACGACAGCGAATCAAAAGTAAAAGTATTCGGTTCAACTTGTTGAATCAGAACCATCTCAAAGCTGTCTTCTCGTAAGGAGAAAACCAAAACAGCCTTACCCTAGATGAATGTGAATCCCAAGATAGATGGAAAACAGATCCTAGATGAATGTGAATCCCAAGATGGAGGATGAGCATGACGACCGACTGTGACCTCTAAGATATGCTCGATCGGTGTATTACCATCCGTCCTGCCACCAGGGTTGAACCCAGCACAAGCAGTAAGCGACGAGGTGCTGATGAGCATCAGACTCGGCGTCCCACCTCAGGAAATGCAAATCAATCGAATGTTATGATAGACACTGTAGTAGTTGAGTTTTGTCTCTAGAAACTAGTAGTTGAGTCGTTTTGTCTCTGTGTCTGTCTCATCTCTGAGAAAGAATAAGAAACTAGTAGTTGAGTTGTTTTGTCTCTGTCTCATCTCTGAGAATGAATAAGAAACTAGTAGTTGAGTTGTTTTGTCTCTGTCTCATCTCTGAGAAGGAATAAGAAACTAGTAGTTGAGTTGTTTTGTCTCTGTCTCATCTCTTCATAACTGCAGGAGAACCTTCTAGGAGGAACAGAGGCGACCGAGTACCTCTCGCAACTAGGCCGAGCGCCCCCAAGCCAGGGAGCTACGGGAGAGAAGACTGCAGCAGCGGCTAAAGCCAAAGCCGGAGCAGCTGGTTCCGCTGCTACAGGTGGCGCGTCCTCTGTTATGAAAGAGCAGTTATAAATCTTCGTTGTTGCAATCTCGAGAGATTCTAGATCTACGTACTTCTGTTCCTAAATCAAACATCACTTGCTGAAGGGGTATTTAGGCTGTGACGTTTTTAATCAAGTAGATGAAGCGCTTCAGTTTATCCCGCCACGACACTGGTCACAAAGTCGGCTTATGAATAAGTCGACTTATGACATAAAAAGTGGTCGGCTTCATCAAGAACATTCATGGACTTACTTACCCACTCGCATACTACCCACACTCATCACGACACTTGCTCCCCCTTCTTCATATTATGTGCCCAAACCACTGTGGCGAATCCGAAAGCTGCTGCAGCTGTCAGTGCAGTGGCGCATAACGAAAATCTGCGGTCAGCGCTCGATGAACCCATGGGTATGGCCTGATTCGTCGAGCTCCTTATGGTAGAAGTACCCCGATCCGTTATCTGGTGACAAATACAACTACAACATTTTTCGGAACTACATACTGATAGTCGTACTTAGATAGGAAAATAAACTATGAATAATTTGAATATGAGGTCCTTATCCTCTTGATTTTAACATCTCAGTGCTGTTCTCCATCGTCCGGCAACTACAAAAATCTACAGCTTCTATAAACATGATGTAGATGTTATGAGTTCATATGTATCTATAATTACGACTATCTACTACACATGTTTGAGTCTTCTTCTAATTTCGAGCCGGTTAGCCAAGAGCTTTCTACACTTTTTGTTTGAGTCTTCTTCTAATTTCGAGCCGGTTAGCCAAGAAGGAATTTTTGTACTTGTTTGAGTCTTCTTCTAATTTCGAGCCGGTTAGCCAAGAGCTTTCTACACTTTTTGTTTGAGTCTTCTAATTTTGAGCCGGTTAGCCAAGAACGGGAGCGCGAAATTTACCAGACTTGGACGAAGAAACTGATGGGGGGACCCCGTCCTCCCGGCGACAAATTCTAATGGAGTTATTAGTTATGGTTATTTACTTTTACCACCGAACCTTGATGTTGTTGATCATTAGTTGCAAAATTTATGCTCCACCTGGTGCTATCCCTTTTATTTACAACATACTAACTTAATCTTAACCGTTTGAAGACAGAGACAGACTGAGGTGCCATTTTTTTGGACGTGGACCCATTTGGAAGATATTTTGGAATTCGGATTATATCAATCTATGTATTATTTGTTATTTGAGTAAGAATCTTCTAGTACTAGGTCTGCCTCGTTCCTGAAAGAGGTTGTGATCCATCCCCGTCATATTCACATAAGAAGTACATTGTTATCTGCCAAATTTCTGTTAGCATAGGAATTATAGGATAAGGTCGTGGTGCGAAATCGGCAGCTTGTCCCGCCGTTGCAGTATGTTTATTGCATAAGAATTCTTATGTTGAGAAGGAGTCACGTTTTCTTCTTCAGCGACGATGCTCGAAGACGGGTGCAGCTCATGAAAACTTCATCCACTTCTACTATGCGGTCAGGCATAAGCAGAAACAAATTGTTCATTACGATTGAAGCCTTTTTTTGCTTAATTCACCTCTCATACTTATCTTTTTGTTGCCCAACAGAGAGATTAACCTTGGCGCACTTGTCAGGCTATAAGTTTAAGTTTCTTTGCTTCCAAATTCAACATGATATTCTTAGTGATAAAGAAACGGGAGTCAGAGTTTCTTACGCTTAGAAGTTGTCTATTTCAGTTTTTTTTTGCTTGCTGTGATTGTTTGATTACAGTCAGTAGTTCCACCAGTTATGTTTCCATTTCCATCAGGAGTAGGACTAGGAACTATAATGTGTAAGTCGTGTATGATGAAGGTATCTATTGTTGCTGCAAATATGTGATGTTGAAAGCCGAAAGGTGACAACAACACGATGAACATATTAAGGACGGATGGGGTGACTTCTGCAAAAGTTCTGCCGCAGTCATTGCCATGGATGACGATAACGATAATAACCCGTGGGAACAATGATGCACTAGAGATGGAGGTGGAGGATCGTCTCTTATCGCGCAAAAATAACTAGAAAAGTCAGATGAGTAATTATATCAAGATCATGTCAATATATAACAATAAGTTTGTTTGCTGCAGTTCTTCTTAAAACTGCGACCATCATGATCATCAATTTCAATGCCTGCTTTTGCTTTAGAACTACCGCTTCACTTTCGGGTGCTGCAGTCTTCCTTCTACTTGTTCGACTTAGCTGCTTATCGCTCAAGCAGCATTTGAAGGTGAAGAAGGTGGACATCGAGTAGACGTAGAACTCCTTCTCTCAGTCTCATTGCACCAGGTAGTCAAGGCTCAGAGTGAATCTGTTTGAAGAAGAGATCGGTTCTGAGTGATGGTGACTCGGGGCTGTTGTAGTTCTGAGTGATGGTTGAAGAAGAGATCGGGGCTGTTGTAGTTCGTCGTTATCGTATAGAGGCTCACTGCTCAGGGCCAGATTCTGTTCACTCGGAGTGTGATATGCTCATGTTCCTCGTACCATTCACATCGTGTCCACGACCTCAATTCCCCTTGCTTTGAATTTTTGCCATGTGTGCATACGTGCTACAGATTGCTGATCATTTTTTGGACTCAATGAAGACATCTACATGTAAAAATCTAAGTTCGTAGCGTAACCGAGACCCGGGTTCCAACTACATTGTTTGTGATCGCTAAAGTCGATGAGAACAGTTGTGATATCATGATGATTTGCGGACAAAGCCTGAAGAAATGACACCTGATCTTCTTTGGACCCGCCTTATCCAAGGGCACGCGATCGGCGGTGGCGACCATGAAGTAGAAGCTGTTTTTGATTACGACCATGGTGCTCTTGTGACAGGGACAGGCGGTGCTGGCACGAGGACAAGGATAAGGAACCACATTTCACGACGACATCGAGTCTCCCCGACAAGTTACATTCCGGCAGGCGATTTGCACCACGCGGTGAAAGGCTATGAAAATCACGTGACGTTCGAACTCGATCTCGAACCGCCTCGCCTAGTCGGACGCGGGAAAAGGAACCATTATCGGTCGCGGTTTCATAATCGATATCCATTTCGAGGACCACGACGCGCAACCGCCTTCTTCCTCGACTGCACGGCTGAGGAGCCTGCCGGAGTGGATTTTCGAGTGGTCGACGACGATGCGGTAGGAGGGCATAGTGAAGAATGCACCAGATATCGTGACGCCTTTCAGAAGAAAGAGATGGTCTCAAATTTGAAGATCATGAGTCCTTTTTGCGGCAAGCGTGTCTGGTACTGGCTACCAAGCAGCAACTTGTGGATGCAATGTTGCGTTCCTCCTGCTGGCGGCTCGGGGGCAAGGGCACAGTGCGAAGCAGCCACGGCTGTTCTCGGGAAGCCCGCAGACATGTTCGAGAAAATGAAGAGTTACATGTGCAAGCGACTAGATCCGTATGCGGTATTGATCAAAACGCAATCCACCTCAATGGACAGGTTGAAAACGTGGCTGAAAAGAGCACTGGCGCTCATGATGCTGTTAGAAGTGGTATTCGTGAGAAGTTTTTAGGACCACTTTGACTCTCCCTTTCACTTTGTTTTTGATGATCTTCTTGATGACGATCAACATCAAAGAAAAACATAGATCGAGATTGAACAACGTTCTACCACCACTACATACAGTAACAACTTTCAAAACATTCGATAAAAAACAACATGAACATTATTTGTACCACTTGTAGTTCAAAAACTTCAATTACTTCTACATCAGCCAGGACTAGATACTGCATCGCCAAACGCATAGCTTGTTCTACCTTCACTCTCACTCATGAGAACTAAAACAAAATATAAGTTGAAATAATATTAGTACTGAAATTTCTCATTCAACAAAATCACAAGGTGGGCGCCTTCGGAGGGAAAGATGCTACGTTTTTTATGAAACATTGCGACGAAACTGATGAGCGTCCTTGCTGCGATAAGAACTCTGGCGTTCCCTGCTCGCTGGGTAACATGCAGAGTGCCCTTCGAGGCGGCACGTCAGTCATGTATGGCAAGTAATTTCACTTGGACTTCGTATGTGGAATGCATAGGTACTCCTTGGGTGATAAAACGAAGTACCTAAACACGATAGACTTTTGGTTTTTCTGCGATAGACGACATAAATTTGAATTGACCTTCAAGACGAGACGGTGTTGAAGAAGGAGTTATTTGTATCTACTTTCATGATTCAGATGATCCTAGGCTCACCAGCACAACTGATTGCTCGACGTACGACTGGTCGGACAACTACTTCTACTTGTACTTAATAATCCCATATTTTTGTTCATAGAAGTCAGTGTGACGAGTCCTTGATCAGTAGGAATACACGACCAACGCCTTGTTCGACCCTTCGCCTCTCTCTCATTGACTGCTCGCAATGATGCTAGTGCGGAAAGTCTTAAGCTATAGCTGTGTGCACCACGCGTCGATGCCGGACTCGGCGGGGCATACTGGGGAACTGCATGCACGTCATCCGCGGTTTGGGAAGTTACCCGATAGAGTGGTTATGCTCTCCATGGTAAACACAGATGATCCTTCATCTCCGGGCTATGCGGATGCAATCCTCTGGCAGGCGGCTCGAGGACCTCCACTGCAACCCTTGGTCTTTGAACGGAGCAAGAACGAAGACGACGCTGGTCATGATGATGGCCATGAAGCTGATCAAGATGATGACCATGATGAATCAAAAATAAGAAGCGTAGTTAGCCTTAGCAGGAGCAGAAGAACTTCGTCCCGTGAAAATACTTCCAAGAAAAAGGTGGAGAGCAGTGGGGAGCGCGACGTAGGCAGAGCGGAAGCTGGTGTAGAAAGCGAGGACAACATCAGCTCCATCAATAGTTGTAAAAATGAAGGCCAGAAGATGTCAATGTCTTCATCTAGTGCCGTAAAGAAACAGATTTTCTCCTACCATCAAGCTTTGTATGAACGTCAAAGTTTTTGTAACAAGACGGCAGAGGCTTGTTACTCCGCGTATGATTTGCAACCCGACGAAGATCTTCATCTTTCCTACGGAAATCGCAATCGCATGAACTTTTTGTAACTTTTATTTTTCGAACGATGATGAACATTTAATGCTGATGTTCCTCCTTTTTCAAAACCCTATGAATCCTTCCTCATGATGAATAGTAATAACTTCTTTATCTTTCCACGATAAAGTCAATGATAATGGACCTGTTGCTGCCATGAAGCTCTGGACACGCCTCAGGAAGTATCGATGATGTTGCAATCCCATGCTCATGTGAAGCATTAAGATTAGCATAGGTGACACCAGAATGATAATCTTTATCTTGTTCGAAATCGGTTTCAGTAAATATCACTATCAGAGTGTTCAAAATTGCATACGCATCTAATAATAATATAAGGATGACGAGCAAGATATTTGTATGCATATAAGAAAGTTAGTATTTGAGATCCTCCAGCGATAGCGGCACTGATGCAACCTCCTAAGATCCTGGACATCTCCTAGGTCAGACAGATCACAACTGCAAGAAAAAGTTAGGGTCTACTTCCACGACCTGCGATCCAACTTCTTTGATCATGGTCACAAGGAAGGTCCCGCATGCGCATTATTTCAGATGTGGTTCGCAAGGAACTACTGTCCTTCCCTCGGCCAGTTCTCTAGCGAGCCTTCATTTTTTTTTTCTCGCCTACCCGAAAGACACACTTGAAGGAATTGGAATCATAATATTGATATATATGTTCCAGGGCTCAGGGCTGGAGGCCCCCCTTAAGCTCGAGAATGGGACCCCCTCGGCTTTACGGGATTCCTAGTGCGGATATGATCTGGGGCCAAGCGATCGCCAGGCGGGTCCTGCTCCTGCTGGGGCCTCCTGTGGTTCCTGTGACTCCGGTGGTTCCTGTGGTTCCTGTGGTCCCTGTGGTTCCTGTGGTTCCTGTGGCTCCGCTGGTTCCTTTGGTTCCTGTGGTGCGGGTGGTGCCTGTGGTTCCTGCGGTTCCTGTGGTCCCTGTGGTTCCTGTGGATGTGCTCACTGCGGTCATAGTTGTGCTGTCGTGCTAAATTAGGCGAAGTTAACACAGGCTGGGGCCTCCTCCGTTTACATTTTCAAAATGGTAAGGAAGCAGAACCAAACTGACTACACGGCTAGAAATCCCGTAAGGCCCAGGGGGTCCCTTTCTCGACCCTACGGAGGCCCCCCCCCCTTAAGCTCGAGAATGGGCCCCCCTGGGCTTTACGGGATTTCTAATGCGGATATGATCTGGGGCCAAGCGATCGCCAGGCGGGTCTTGCTCCTGCTGGGGCCTCCTGTGGTTACTGTGGTGCTTGTGGTTCCTGTGGTTCTTGTGGCTCCTGTGGTTCTTGTGGTTCCTGTGGTTCCTGTGGCTCCTGTGGTTCCTGTGGTTCCTGTGGTCCCTGTGGATGTGCTCACTGCGGTCACAGTTGTGCTGTCGTGTTAAATTAGGCGAAGTTAACACAGGCAGGCTGGAGCCTCCTCCGTTTACATTTTCAAAATGGTAAGGAAGCGAAACCAAACTGCCCACACGACTAGGAATCCCGTAAAGCCCAGGGGGCCCCTTTCTCGACCCTACGCCCCCCGATCTCACTTTTTGAAGGGGGGGGGGCCTGCCAGCCCCGGCCCCTCTTTTCGAGGGGCTGCCGGGCGGGAAGGCCTCAAAGCGCCCACTTCTGACCCCTTCCCGCCTTGTTGCCTGTACCCTACAGACCTGGCAAAGGCAAAGGGGGCAAAGGCAGGGCCCCGCTGGCTTGTTGCATGTACCCGACAGACCAGGCAAAGGGGGCAAAGGCAGGGCCCCGCTGCCTTGTTGCATGTCCCCTACAGGCCTGGCAAAGGGGGCAAAGGCAGGGCCCCGCTGCCTTGTTGCATGTACCCTACAGACCTGGCAAAGGCAAAGGCAGGGCCCCGCTGGCTTGTTGCATGTACCCTACAGACCTGGCAAAGGCAAAGGCAGGGCCCCGCTGGCTTGTTGCATGTACCCTACAGACCTGGCAAAGGGGGCAAAGGCAGGGCCCCGCTGCCTTGTTGCATGTCCCCTACAGGCCTGGCAAAGGCAGGGCCCCGCTGCCTTGTTGCATGTCCCCTACAGGCCTGGCAAAGGGGGCAAAGGCAGGGCCCCGCTTCCTTGTTGCCTGTGCCCTACAGACCTGGCAAAGATGGCAATGCTGGCGCCCTCTGGCGTGTTGCGGTACCCGACAGAGCTGGCAGAGGAGGCAAGGCGGGACCCACCCCCTTGGCGTGCTGCATGTGGCCAACCATACAGACCGCGCAAAGGTGGCCAGGCTGGACCCCTCTGGCGTGGTCCACCCCAGATCCATCCACAGGGGGGGGGCCTCCCTCCCTGGTACATATATAAATATATTTGTGAGTACTATTCACCGAGGCCTTGGAATTTATTGACTCGATGTCACTTGGTTGATGCCCCTTCTGCTACCGGTAGCACGATGTCGATTGTTTGTGGAGCTGTTCTTTTCTCGAGTAATCTATACTCGCACACGAGACGAGACCTTCTTGGTCTAGAAAGAGCTTGAAAATGACCGCGGTCAAAAATCTGAACATTGGACTGGTCTGGTGGATGTGTTTATAGTTAACAGAATGACAAGAACCAGATGAAAAGTGAAAGATAAACACAAGCTTGGCGCCTTTGTTCTAACGTTCTAAATTTCAGTAAAAACTCGTTTGGTGGATGTGTTTATAGTTAACGGAAAGACAAGAACCAGACAAAAAGCCTAACATAAACACAAGACTAAGGAGCCCCGTGCTTCTTCTTATTTCTTCCTGCGGTAGACGTTCACAGCACTGACCGATGACTAATGCTCGAAAGTGCTGGGCTCTTTCTGGATGTCCCTTCATGAAAGATTGAGAACACTTTCATGCTGCATAATTTTTAGGCCACTGGGCGAAGGAGAAGAGTCAGACGAAGGCAGAAGTGGCAACCTCGTGGGGAGAAACGACGGATGTTCTAAGGAAGTCATTTCTTTGTAGAGTACTATGGATTGGAATCCACTCGGATTTGGAAATCACAACATCATCACTGACTCTCTTGCACTTGCGTAGGCTAGGATGTTGGCAGATACGAGCGCTAACGCAGCTTCAGTCTTTTCTCAATCGAAATTTAGATGGTGCTCATGGTGCTGGTTCTCACCTGTGCTTGAGTGAAAACCTTTGAACGTCTGCTGAAGTGCACCTCTTTTTCTGCGAACAAACAAACCCAAACAAAAAATCTCACAATCACAGTTGTATGACTAATTCCTAGGCGGCGGCCGGCGGGCCTAGCGCTAGTAGCGGTACTATCAACATTAAAACCAATACAGGAATAAACGAAAAATATTCAGGGAAACGAGACGACATACAGTTACAGAGACGAGCACTGCTCTCAAGCTCCGGGAATTCACCTTTCAATATTAACCTTCCACTCAACATAGTCAGAGAACAGCTGCATTATCGTATTTTATTGTATCTAAGAATCTTATCTTGTAAAAATCGCGCCAACAGGCTATACCCATCATCATCTTCATACCGACTAAAAAATCTGAATCGAATCGGCAAGCCAAAAGAAGTTCCACCAACCATGGCCGACGACATGAACGCCGTCCGCGCATTTGTTAAGGCAACATCTCTAAGAGCATCTACATCCATCATACGTCCAAACAAATAAACATCTTTTCTACGTGAACAAGAGTCATTTCGCTCCCAGGATGAAGAACTTTGATTTAGAGTACGATCGAGAGGAAGACAATACTTATAGATTTAGGTGTGCCTATATGCACTTCATCACCCACAATTATCTTTTATCCTTCTTGAACCTGAACGGCGTTCAGTGAACCCTCGAGAACGTTCTAGCTCTAACGATACTGTCCGCATCCTCGACCGTCGCGCAGCACTCCTTCTCTTAAGAGGACTTCAGACATTTTTTCCATTTCATATTTGAGCGCTGCATTTGGCAAAGTTGAAAAAGAAACGTGTCAAATATGCGTGGATGAATTTTCGTAGCCTCTAACTCTGGGACTTCTCTTGTCGGCTTTGCTCCGGGACTTCTCTCGTCGGCTTTTACTTTATTCTTTGCACCACGTGATAGCGGTCGATTTCGTATCTCCGGCTCTGGAATCGTGCTCGCGCGCCAAGGAAGCTGCTGTGTGGCTAGTTACTGGAGGAGTGCTATCCTTAAGACTCGCAAGAGAAACAGACAGAATACGAATGAGAATGTGAATAAAAAAAATAACTCACAGAAAACATTTTCCTCTTTCTTGTCCCGGAAAACACGTGGTCAACGATGCTTAATGAAGAGAAGAGTATACTTCTACTTCATCTCAGGAAATATGTCCCTTGTCCCACTTTTCTCTGAGGGACAGATGATTGAAAGAAAAACGTCAACAAAGACGCTTTTCTTTCAGAAGGCATAAATATACCTATACTTCTTAGCGTTAGAACTTACTTGTTAGGTAAGAGCGGTAGGGTCTAATATATGCTTTTTTCACGAATCTGGGTGCAGCAGCGGCTCCGATTGCGCGGATGTTGTTGCTCTTAGACGTGTTGTACGATGCCACGTTCAACAATGTCGATGCTGAAGCTGAATTGCAAGACAATGCTCGAGCTGATTTGCAAGACAATGCTCAAGCTTATTTGCAACACATGCGAAGGGAATTCGGACACCCCCGCCTAGCGCGCGCGGTATTGTCATTCTAGACGTTTATTGCATTTGCTTCTCGTTGGTACTTCTACTTTCTTTCATCTGTATTTGAGTTCTTGGCTCTGCTTTCCCTTTCAGGTGTCACTTACATATTTCTCATTTTCTTTTTAGTCTTAGCATTAGCCAACCAGCTTTGACTCTGACTGGTACTGGTTTCTTTCTTGATATAACCATCCAGCGTCCTGCCTCAGCCTCCACCTATACCTAATCTAGTTCAGGAGATCTTGATCTATCTCCAACATCTTGTCCAACGTGAAATAACTTCTACTTCGTGTTCCTTCGTTTATTTTCATGGTCAGGAAGAGGCTCTGAACTACATCCACACCGACGTTAGAGACGAGCTTCTACTTCGTTTTTCATGACCAGGAGCAGGTGGAGTGTTTACAACACTTGCACGCTGCCGGCAACAAAACTTCTTCGGCAGCGTGCCAATGTATAAATATGTAAAGGCTAAGTAATTGATTTCAATTCTTCTATACCCCATGATCGGGTAAACTACTATTTCTACTAGGAGGAGGAGCGGCGTGTGAAGCGTGGTCTCAGGAAGACGGTCGAACAGATGGAGGAGGAAACAGGACGCATTGTTTGCCGCAAATGGCTAAGAATGGGACACTGCCTAGAGGGCTGCAAATGTAAAAACTGGCATCCGAAAGAAGAGGACTGCTATCCCATGATGCTGCCCCTTCCGGTCGATCCGACTCGTGCTCCACAAGTGTTACGATTTTGCTTATTAATTAGAACTCTACCACAGGCGCAGTCATTGTGTTATCTTCTTCATTGTCATATTTTAAAGAACTATTATGAAATGCATAGAAGGCACAAGGAAGTGGATGCGTCAGCTGTAGCGGCAATAGACTCCGTTAGTGGTCTTCTCTACAGTTCCACTCCGTCTAGAAATATAGACTTTGAAAAGTCCCAGGTATATCTCATTATTATAAAATGCATGATGATGGCAATGTTGTAACTACCACGTTGTCCTCGTCCTCCGTGATCGGTTTCTAATGTATCCGTTGCGGTTCCGCTGAAGCAAAAAAGACGATTGCCGAAGCAGGTGATTAAAAAACGAAAAGTGGAGAAGATCACAAGAAAGTTCAAAAATGTACAGAATTATTTCCCTAGTTTCGCTTAAGATTTACTACTACGATTCTCCTGAATGCTCTGATCCGAGACGAAGTTCCCCTACAGCTACACACGAAATCTCAAACACGAAATAGATGAATTGGTAACTACGAGCTCAACCTAGAAAGATGCATTTGCATAACACTATTTTTAAGTGGCATCCATTTTGAAAAAATCCAGCCATTACCATTCTCACGCACTCATTCCTATCATGATGTTTACATATCCTTTACAACTACTTACGACATTCCAGGTTATCATGAACGATAAAGTTGTGGAGCGACTCTGAAGAAGTGGCGTGTAAGGGGGTGGTTTCTGGAGGTGGATGGTGTCAAACGTCGCTCATCTTCAAAGCCGTGTGGAAGTGGGGGCTTATGAGGATTTATTGATGGTGCATTTGTAATGTCAAAACTGAGTCAAAAATAAGTGTCTTTGTAGCTAGTAGTTATTGTGGAATAAATCAGCTAAGGTGCATGATGGTCATGTGATTGGGAAGTAGATGATTTGAATGTACTATTCGCAGATGAAGATTTCTTCTCGATCATGGAAGGCGGGTGAGGTTGCGTTCACGCACAGCTTTGCTTGTTCTCTTCATATCGTGGAGATACAAAGTAACGAAAAAGAACGTCGATCTACTTGTTGTTGATGTTGAAGATTATGGTCTTACTTGTCCATGATTCAAAACTTGATGAGTTGTTGATCGACCTAATAAATATATTGCGCATGATGTGATGGGAATGGAGTGCATGAAGAACGCTTTCCCATTCATATTTTTGTAACGTGTCTTGGCTCGTAATCAATGTTGATGATCATTATTATCGTAATCACTGTGACTGTGTATTAAAAAATGGCTGATGAACGTAGTTTTAGATTTTTCTATCAAAAATTACTCTTACCGCTTCCGCAGGTGGCGGCCCTACGCTGAAGCAAACGTCTAGAAAAACGATATTAAAAAAAAATTGGGATTCAAGACATCGCAATGTTGACAAATATCTTCATGTCGGTATTTCTATTTTTTGGAGAAAAACAAACTTCGAAGAGAAATGAGGTGTATCCACTACTGGATTTACCACATTATATTTTCGAAGAAAGCAGTCATGATGGCGGGCATTTTTAACCACATTTGAAGATGATGTACTTCTTGTGGGTTCATTGTCATCGTAGTCCTCCATTCAAGAGTAAGCCACGCTACCTTGATCGGAGATGACGATGGTTCGAAGAAGTGCTGAGGATGTAATCACGCAAATCGCTAGATGGGAGACCTAGAGAAATACATGATTAAAGGGGTGAAATTGTATTATGAATCTAAGACTAAGTCGATCATAACCATATGTTGTTTGGTGAAAGTAGTTCTTGAACCAGAACGAAGCAAGGGTGTTAGTTGATTACGTCTTCAGGAAAATCATCCGAGGTGGAAGTTAAGCCCGCTTATCGTCTTCAAAATACGGGGGAGTATCAGTATGTCTTCATGGTGTAGTTCAAAAAAAAAACCGAATCAGATATCGAGGTGGGTAAAAAGTGCGATACTTTTCAGAATCGCATCAACATCGATACATGGCTTCTTCTATTGTTCGTGGCATCATATCACTTTTACACGAATCTGGTATATTCGCCTTCATACAACCAAAGCGCCATGTTTTTTGTCGTTTTTATTGATCACGATTGAAGGTACCTACGCTGTTGCAAGAAGTGTCTCTCTTTTCTTGGAAATTGTACGTCTTCTTGGATTGCCGGTGTTGTGCTGAAAATGAATGCAACTGCGCTGCATTCTTCACCAATTTCACTTTTTCGAGTGATTCTCGGCATTAAAAACGCTGTTGTGAAATGTAATGTAGATGACTGACAAGAAGTATCTCTTTTCTGGGAATTGTGCGTCTTCTTGGATTGATGGCGTTGTGCAGAAAATGAATGCAACTGCGCTGCATTCTTCGCCAATTTTTTCACTTTGTCGAGTGTGAGTGATTCTTGGTATTATAAACGCTGTTGTGAAATGTAATGTAGATGACTGCCTGACAGTAGCAGGCCTGCACCAAGGAAGAAGGTCGCAAATGAGGTGTGGAGATCCATGCATGGTGAATGGGCACCGCCGAAGGACACTGCGGAGCTGTATGGGACAACTAAGGAGGCGCTTCAATACTGGCGGCAGCAGAAGAGGGAACGCGGCCAACCATATGGTTGGCCGACATGGAAGGCGTCGGGTATGGACAAGCACTTTTCGCACGAGGAGCATTGGCAAGGGAGGCCGAGGTGGTGGGTGCAGCGGGAGCGACATGGGCTGACGTGGACGCAGTATAGGGAGAAGTTTTGCAGTGGAGGCTTCGCAGGGAGGCAAGCGAAGAGTGGCGAGGCGGTGACGAGCGGGGATGAAGATGAGGATAATGAGGAGGAGCTACGAGTGGCAGCGCGATACGTAGTCCCGGGCTTTGCCAGTATGGGCCCTGAAGAAGCTAACGATGCGACTCGGGCGATGAAACGAAAGCACGGAAGGGGCGGGCTCGAGAAGGAGATGGTGAGGGCGGGGAAAGAGGCTAGGGCGCGAGTGGAGGCGACTCGGGGGCTACCTAGATAGAAGAAAAGGCGTAAGTGCGCAAGGATCGTAAGTGACAGGTGGGCTTGTGTTGGCTTGTGAATGGAGTAAATCACGAGGCTGCACTAAATTCGCTTCTCTTTCGTTCGTTGTGGTCAAACCCATTTGATGAGCCACCTACTAAAAAAACCAGACCACAGGGGGGACCGGACTTCGAGAGGTAACGGACGAAGATAAAGATATAAAAAAAAAGCTGCTGTTCAAAAGACTGATAAGTTGATCTTGCTAATGATGACGCATCTCTTCTCGGTTGACTTTCGTTCTTTCTTTCTCGTGTTTATAACGTGCTGTCTGTCGAGAGCTAGGACACAGTGGAACTGGAAAGCTGTGCGCGTGGTAATACTTTGCTGTCCAGTAGTTAGGTTAAACAAGTTGCTATCCGATGACTATAAGGCGCTATCCGATGATTAGTTCGCTGTATTTATTTTGTCTTCTTCTCTTGATGTATGGTGGGCTTAGGCAAGCAAAAGTCTATGGGTGAGTCGCGTTCCGGGCGGATAAAGTCGGCCAGGCCTTTCTACTCGAAGGAGTAGACACCTTTAACATCCCTCAGTGCTGCCGTAGAAGAAGACTAGCGCGGCCTGAGAAGAAGACTAGCGCTGTCCTCATTGAGGAGAGGCGCAAATACCAAGCCGAGTACTACAGGCGCAAGAAGATGGAAAGCAAACAGGAGCAAGTAAATCTGCATAACGCGCGGCGGAAAAGTGTCGGAGTCGACTCAACGAACCCGCCCGAGTCTCGTAGTTTCGTCTGCTCGCAAACTGTTCCGGCAGGTCTAGCCACGACAAAAACAACTTCGCCGCCATTGCAGTCGAATGGCCCAGCTCACACAACTAATTCTTCCTCGGCGTCGTCGTCATCTCTAGGAGTCAAGAACACCAGGAAGCGAGCAGGTGCCTGCCAAGGACCAGAACAGGAGACACCGAATAAGTCTACCAAAAGCAGGATGGTGGGCGTCACCATTGGCGCCTCTGTTGAATCCGCAGGCGCGGCAATCCAAGATTCCCCGTGTGGCGAGTTTTTCGATTTGGCTGATGATTTCGATTTTGATCATTGGTTCGATGTGGACGACGACGGGGACGCTTTGGACCCCGACGATACGGCAGGCGCCGAGATGTCATTTCTCGCGTGGAATCTGGCGGGCCTCACTAACCGCGGCACCCTCCGCAAGTACATGCGCGAGCAGCAACCCATCGGCGAAATTTACAACGAAGTGCGTAGAGCTAACATCAAACGGGAAGAACTCTCCTTGATCTGCAGCCAAGTGGACTCCTCTCAAATTAGTGCTCACCCATGTAGTCAGCCGCAGCTAGCGACTTCGAGCTCTACACGCGCGGACGTAGGTGCCGAGCGTCCTTTACCGATCAACCACAGCAACGACAGCGAGGCCAGCTATGGAAGGGGATTCAATAACGTGCGGCACTACCTCCAGGGCTGCACCGTCAGCGAGGACGATAGTCACACTTCCTCCGGGGGTTGCGCTGCAGGGTGGCGCTTTAAGCCGGACCTTCAACCTCGTGTAGCCGATGAAGAGTTTGCGTGCGCTGTACTCACCGAGAGGCCACGACTCGACGCGGGCGACAACTTAGTCCAGAACACCACTTCGACGCGCGCCGGACAGCGCGCACTTTGGTGGGCGGTGTCTCGGAAGCACGACATAACCCAGGGCAGGTGTCCGTGTATGTGCGTCATCCCAAGTATGACGTTTTCGATCTCGTGCACGTTCAAGAGCAAACTCGGGAATTAATCGCACGCACCGAGGACGTTTGCCGGCGGTCTGCCTCAGCGGTTCTCTACAGCGACGCTGATTTCAAGTGCGCGAGCTACATCTTCGCCGGCCACGAGTCGCGGACACTCATGCGCAAGAACTATTCGGGAACGCGGGCGGCTGTGTGCTTTCCGCTTTTCGATTGGTTCCTGTCTTTCTTCGATAGTGTGCTGAAGTTGCGTGGCTACACACACTTTCAACCAGGTAGCGCACCTTCTCAAATTGACCCAGTTGCGGTAAGGGGCTTACTCGAGCCCACGGCCAGGCGGCTGGTCATACGTAAGGACGGCGAGTAATTCTATCTTGACCCCCCTAGCGGGCTCGCGGGGGCTTGGCGATACGTCGGCGCCACTCTCTCCGAAATACTCGACGCGGATCGTCGCATCTCGTCGGAGTATGGCATCGACATCGATACCCAAGTGGATCATGTAGCCATAGAAGTCAAAGGGCGACGCGTTCGAGATGTTCCATCTGGCCCCGCTCCGGCTGCCGAGGCCTCTGCTGTGCCTAAGGACTTCAGCAACAACACGCTCACCCCGGAGAATCTATCTGCATCCTACGACAAGTTCTCCACTGCGGGGCAAACTTGTTTGGGCCATAAGTTCGATGACGTCACAGAAGCGGAGCTCGTGGCAAGTGTCCCTTTTGCGTGCAACATGAAGCGCGGCGATGAGGCGCACACCCGTGAACGCCTGCAGGAAGTCCTGGACGCGGCGGCTGTGAAGCACCCGCCTCGGTTTCCTGTGGTGCCTGGTGAGTCGCAAGCCATGCAGTTCGAAATTTGGGCTGCGAAGCACATGATTGAGGCAGGACTTGCGAAGCCTTTCTGTGCTAATATGAAGCACGTCACGGCGCAGCCAGCTTATGCACCTACTGACGCGGACCGCGAGGCTGAGGCGTTTAAAAAATGGCTTGACACGTGCGACTCTTTACGGGCATCGACGTCTTCCGCCTCGACTGACGACGAGATCGCGAGTCTATATGGTGCGGCGAGAACAGTCAGGGCCAAGATCCACGGCCCTCAAAAAGGTGAGCCTGCCGGTGTGTTGCATGAGATCGACGATAGCGGCCACATCACTGTCGGCGCGGACGCGGTCGCGCGCGAACTGTGTAAATGCCACTTACTCAAAAGCCGCATTATGCGCGATACGCTGGGCCTCGCGTCTGCTCTCGACGAGGAGAATTGCCACCAGATGAAGGAGCAAGTACGCTGTGCCCAGTCTTTGTGCCACCCTTTCAGGGTCACGGTCGCACAGCTCGACGATTACCTGGCTCGGGCGAACCCTGAGGTGCGTGGGGTCACGGGTATCCGCATGAAGGTGCTGCAGTCGCTCTCGCCTAGTTTGAAGGAGGACCTTGCTGCGTGCTACAACAACGACCTGCGCCAGCTGGAGACCAACCCTGTCTACAACCTCGGCGGTGTGGTCGAGGAACGTTGGGTGCGTCAGGTAGTTGAACTACTACGAAAGTCGAGCTCTGTCGCCTCGATAAAAAAGATACGCACCATCATACGCGGTTCGTGCACGTTGCGGCCTCTGAGCGGTATCCTTGGCCAGCAAGTTTTAGCTGAGGCACAATCCTCCGGCGTCTTGGGAGCTGAAACACTAGGCGGCAGACCCGGCATCGGCCGGCTCTGCGCTTGGCTCCGCTGGGCTCAAGAGGTGCTGTCCCTACGGGCTGGCGAAATGTGGCTGCATTTAGACACCGACCAGCAAAACTATTTCAACTGTCAGCTACTCGGCGACGTCATACAGCAGTTGGCTCGTTGCCTCGTCCACCCAACTGCGATCCTCTTTTTCTTCTTTATCAATCTGAAGAAGAGCCTCTTTTTACGCAACGGCAAGCACTACGCGCGCGTCTCATGTCACGCAGAAGCCGCACAGGGGTCGGCGGAAGTGATGGCGTCAGGGATGTCTCTTGTCACTCTATCACTCAGACGCACCAAGCGGCTTCTTCGAGGATGCTACGACACTTCCACTGGGAGACTATCCCGCGAGCACATCCTCCGCGCGCGCGCTGACGCCTTGGATGACATAGCGGACGACAAGGCGTCCGACCCCAGTATATGGCCGCTCTATTCTATCCAGAATGGCAACGTGTCGGACCATCATATCCGTGGCGGTGGCTACCGCGATCACGGTGTCTTGTTTGTCGGACCTCTCCCGCAAACGAGGAGGCCAGCCGGTGCCGAGGACGAAGATGCGGGCGGATATTGTGTCTACGTCTCGTCATCTGTCGTCGCCTATGTCGACGACCAAAGCATCGCCTTCAATTTTCTTCTGATTGACGTGACCAACGGCAGCCTGACTTTGGTGCTTGACGCCTTGAAGGGCTTAACCGTCCACATGTACAACAGCACTAGACAGTACATCGCTGCGGCAAAGTTCGAAGGCTTCTTAAAAGGTAGCGGCGTGAACGCCGGCAAGGTGATTTGCCCCGACATGGTCCGCCACGTGCGTGAGCTAGTCGAAAAAACTTTCACGCCATTCGGACTCCGGATCAACATGAAAGATTCGCTGACGGTGCTGGGCTGCCCCATCTCTTCTGCGTTCTCGCTTGGCGTTGGCGAATCCTTATGGAAACTGGCGCAGCAACGTTTGAGATTCGCACACATCAAAGTGCGCCGAGTTTTGGCGTCTTCGAATTGGATGACTTCGGGGAAAGGGCTGCGCATGTTGCTCCTATGGGCCTTTGTGACGCCGATAATCGACATCGTAGCGGCCGGCGTCGCAGTATGGGACGTTGCCCGCTGGTCTAAGTTCAACTACGATTTCGCGACTGCCGTAGCCGAGTCGCTTGGCCTTCGGCCCCATCAGATAGCTGCACTCCGTCGCGCGAATTCTTTGCACAAGACCCAGCTCCACTTTATAATTTGTTCGTCAAGTTTCCTCGCCATCGTGGAGCCTTACCTTCTCGGCGTAAAGTGCACCCGCACCGCGGCCGCCAAGTTCGTGGCCACTACTGGCAGCGCCGAGCTGTTGGAGTACATGACTTGCCGACCTGTCCTGAGCCTGCTCGCCACAGATGGGGACGGCGCGCAGTTTTTTGAAGACATGGCGACTGCCGACACCACTCTTCGGAAGTCCGTCAGCCTCGCGCGTCTCCGCCCGCTGCGCGTCGATGAAGCTGCGGCACCTGAGCCGTACCTACGTTGTAGGCTTTTTCACCGCGCCGACGCTAGTAGACGATGTCTAGCCGCTACTGGGATTCCGTTCCCAAAGTCCCAGAACATTCCCGGCAGATTTGCGGGCGCTTTCGGGTTCTGGACGCCAGGTTTCGTTATCATCACCAACGAGCTGGGCGCATCCGTGTATGACGTCAGAAGCGGCGTGCTGACCTATGTGGCGAATGTCGACGACTCGGCTACGAAGGTGTCCACCTGTGATGATAAGAACGACCAGGACCGATCTGCTTTTGCGGTCGCTGTGCTTTTGAAGAAGCTGGCTCTTCGAGGACACATCGTCGACGCGGATGCGAACCTCCAGGCTACTACCTACTCTGACAAGGGCACTATAGTTGTGGTGTGTGGATTGTGCCTGAAGACAGTCAAAGACTCGGCCGCGGGTACTGAGTTGTGGTCCACGCTATCTGATTTGTTTCCGGGGCAGGTGCGTTTCGTCGGAGAGCATGACTCGGCGCGGATCGCTGAACTTTACGAAATGGATGGGGTTTCTCGTGTCGAAGCTACTCGGATGCCATCCACTATCAACTACGTGCCGAACGTCTTGGATATCGCAGGAAGAGAAGGGCAACGATACCCAATGCGAGAAATTAGGTGCCCGCTTAACTTACAAGGTGACTTTCCGGACAAACTTAACTACAACCACACGAAGAACAAGCTTAGCTCACTCATCGACATAACCAGCATAGACATCAAGGATTTGCAATGCACGATCGTGCAAGCTCTTTTTTCGCGTTCTGATCCTAAGTTCCCTCGTGTTTTGATTTACGTACTTAGCACTTCTTGACACCTTCAGCAACTTTCTATATTCCTTTTATTTCGTGCACTATCGCAGCTGAGCTCTCACGTTTTGCTATGCTTTTGTAGGCTCCTCTTATTAATTAGTCAGCTTTTCGTCCGTGCACCTAACCCCGACCGTGTAGTCTACACCTCTTGACATATACTGCAGCTTAAAGGGGCATCGAGGTAGAAGTAGGCCGAAGCAACTTGCTGACCAAGACAAGGCAAGCGCTTACTGCACATTAGGGAAACCGCGCAGAAAAGCTGTGCAGTCAAGCTAACTACCGGGGCAGCCGGTGCTTCAACCACAAACCGCGAGTGGCTTTGTTCAGAGTTCCGTCGAAAAGTCATGACAGCCTGCTGCAAGATCCTGGATAAGAACTTAGTTGGCTAACCTACGTGGAAAAGGATAATTCGCCCCGGCAGCAAAAAGCCGAAAGTCAAAAAAGGAAGACGAGTCAGCGAACGCGTGAGCTTGTAGCTACACTCTGTTGCGACTTAGAGGCATTTCTTATAGGAAGCTCTGACTTAGAGTCCCACTGTTCCAGTTGTATTTTCCCCTTCTTTCAGCTGTAGACGCTTGCTCAAGTTTTTGCTCTTCCGTGTGTTTTATAATGTGCTTTGTGGTCATTTCATTTTTTCTAACGTTATCTTCAAACTCTAACTCTCACTCTGTGTCTTTGGCTGATCCACTGTTTCTACTGTAACCATACTCAACTGACTTGACACATCGCTAGCCATCAGAGCTGTGCTGTGAGCACCATCGTGAAGCGTGTGGCCTTTACTAGTTCGTTGCGAAAGAATTGCGAGGGACCGAGGTCCAGACCGAAACTCAGCGGATGCGTTCAACGACCACGGCGGAATATCCGCGATGAGTTACTTCAGACATCGCGCGGACTCAGCAAGTGACGAAGTGAGGAGCTGAGGTGAGCAGTCTCAGACCCGGACATAAGGGAATCGATTGCCCCCCGGTTAAGTTGTAGCTGCGAGGCAGCTGGCATGATTAAAGAACGTCTTTCGGTCTGTATTTGTGCTCCTGGCGTAAGTCCAAACTCATCACTCTTGTTCTACTTACTTTTCTTGTTTCAATGCGGCGTCTTTGTGTCTGATTTGGATTCTTCATTAATCAGCCTCTCAGCTCCATACTCCTCGGCAAAACCCCCCCCCTTTTGCTGATCTCTTCTAAATTCGTGCTGCCGTGGCATTTAACATCCGGGGAGGAGAAACGATAGAAGGAAAGACTGCATCACAAGGAAGCGGCGGGATCAAAAAGAGTTTTGCACTCACTTAGCCGGAACAAGGCAGAAAAGAGCCCAAGCCCCTGAAGAAAAGACAAACGGGACGAAAGGAAGAAGATAATAATAAGTCTAGTAAGTTAGTGACAGTCGCACCAATATGATGATGGGGCTCCTGCGATATTCCGGGCCGCTTTGCGCCATTTTGCATTCTTCTATCAGGCCGCTTTAGTCACGTTTTAGCTCCGCGCTGTAGATGACCGGCGAGGCATGTGACTTCACTGGTCGAGATCCAAATTTTATTTTTTACTTCCGATCTCTGCGCTTATGTTTAGCTAAGGCCTGCTCATCTGGTTTCGCGCTAGCTATTTGTTTTTTGATTATTTAGCATTCATATTCATCCTGTAGGCATTTCGTCAGTATATCCAACATCAGTGTTGCGGCGTGTCATACCCCTGCAGGTGTGCTGACTTGCTCACGGGGCCCCGCTGCGTCGGGTTGCGCCTTAGGTTTTCTACAGGAGTCGAGTGTGCGGCTTCTCCGATAGATGTAGATTTGTGGCCGATTGTGCGGCCTTATGCGCACCCAGTATGTAATTCGGTTGATTATAAATAAGGGGGTAAATAAATGATTGAAAGGGTGGCAGCGTATAGTCCTAGATCAAAAAAAAAAAAACGTAGACCGAGGTCTGGGGCGAGAGACGGGGATGCCCTGAGCTTGAACTTGAAGTGTCTCTTTTCTGGGGATTGTGCGTCTTCTTGGATTGATGGCGTTGTGGTTGTGCAGAAAATGAATGCAACTGCGCTGCATTCTTCACCAGTTTCCGAGTGATTCTTGGCATTAAAAACGCTGTCTCGGGTATATGCCGGGCCGTGGGCATTTTGTTCACGTCGTTCGAATCATTATTACTTGACTTGTTAGGAGGACTCAGTCGCAGCAGTAGCGCTCACTTGTGAAGCACTATGTAACTGTTGCTAGCCAGCGGCTTCGTTACTATGTGAGAATTGCGCGCGAGCATCATAATAATAATAAGAATAATAATAAGTAAGAATAAGAATGAGAAGAATAATAATAATCATAATGATAATGAGAATGATAATAATAATAAT
The DNA here is from genome assembly GCA_905178165.1 of Amoebophrya sp. A25. Lineage (NCBI taxonomy): Eukaryota > Dinophyceae > Syndiniales > Amoebophryaceae > Amoebophrya > Amoebophrya sp. A25. The sequence continues at coordinate 582,537 of CAJINU010000023.1, read as the reverse complement.
AATAGGTAGGGGGGGCCAACCCCTGTCCAACCCTTGTCCAACCCCTGCCCGACCCCTGCGCGACCCCTGTCCAACTCCTGTGGCTGTCCAACCCCTGCGCCACCCTCTTCGCAAGGCCGCAAGCCTGAGGCCACTTCTCCCCAACCCAGTCGCAAGTCCCGAGCGCTACCCTCCCGATGGAGTCCCCCCGCCGTGAGGCAAGACGTGCGGGCCTGTAATGCAATAGCCTGGCAGTGCGCGGCCTGCTTGGCTCTGAGGAATACAAACCGACGTCGCAACCTGTCTGAAGAGGGCACCCATCAAACACGCACGACGGCCCTGAAAGAAGGGCAAGCCCCAGGGAGCTTTACTCCGGTGCTTGGGGCTCACACTCCGCAAACGAAACCGCAGACCTTCGATTCTTTCAGCGACATCGAATAACGAAAAAAGCCGAAAGCCATAACCTTGCCGATACCGTTCCAAGAATTGAAATGGGTGGCGTTTTGATGGGGGGCGCTCATGTTTTTCCGTCCTCAGCGTTCTACGATGCGGGCTGCGCCGCGTGCGGCCGACGGACTGCGGGCGATGCCGCTGTGACTAACAAGAGGGGGGGAACGGGGGGGCCTACCCCAGTCCAACCCCTGGCCTGCGCCTGTGAAATGGTCCAAAGAGTCTCGGCCGGGTTTTTTGCGGAGTCTTCGGCTGGAGAAGGGGGGCCTTAGGGGGGGGCGGGGGGGACAAGGGGGGCTGACCCCTGTCCAACCCCTGCGCAGCTCCCTCCCCAACTTCCGCGCCAGATCAGACGCGGAGACGCTTGAAAGCCTCGGCGAAAACTGCAGAAAAGCCAGCACCACAGTAGTGGGATTAGCGTCGCGCAAATCTTCCGTGGGAGTGTGCGCCCAGAGGCTTCGAGCGAGGTACTTTAAGGGGAAGGGGGGCCAACCTGCTGGCAACGCCTTCACACCTTCCCACCTGCGTGCTTGATGATTTTCGCGGCGCGCAGCTGAACAAAAGGCGCCGAAAGTGAGAGCCAGCCACGCGGGTGCGAGGGCATAGCTTCAGGCGCGCGGCTAGCTCCTCTGGGATCTGGACACCCCTCGAGGAGAGTGCGGCCAAAGAAGTCTGCGGGTGGGCAATCTCGCCAAGATAGAAACGCGGCGCCCAGCTTCCGCGTAAGTAACCCCCTCGGGCCCTCTGCGCCTGGTCGCAAGCGCAAGTGACAACGCGAGGAGGGAGCCGCAAAACGGTTGGCAACTTTAGAGGCTTGCCCCGTGGTATCTCTCTGAGAAGAAAACCCCAAGAAGTCTGGCAGGCGATGGGCAGCGTCCTCCCAAACTCCGCGAGCTTCTTGATACTAAGCCCCGCGCGGTGGGTCTTCTTGCTCTTATTTTGAAGGCGTTGGCTGCGTCGTCCGTATGAGATTTGTGAAAGAAAGCAGAGAAACAGCGCAAGGCGCTGGGCTTTAGGGTTCGCGCCGTGCGCGTTTCTTCGGGGGGCCCCGCTGCTTCCCATCTTTTTGGGGCGGTGGCGTCTTTGTTTTGTCTTTGTGGGGCCATGTTGTAGCTTGTTTGGGGCCTGCTCATACGGTGCCCGAGAGGTCCGGCTGCGTGGTGTTGGCCTTGGGGGAGGGGTGTGGCCATGTGGTGCCTGGGGGGGTCTCGCTGTGTCCTTTGCTTTTCGGGGGGTCGCCTGGCGTTTGGGACGCCATTGCGCGCCTTTTTGGTCACAGTTGTGCTCTGTTCTCAGCATAGTTGGCGAAGCACTAGGCTCGGCCGTATTGGTCACAGTGTCGCTTCAGGGTCCTGGCGTCGCATGCTTCGGGGAGCCGACGCGCGTCTAGAGGTCGCGGCGTCGATCTGTGTTTGGGGGGGGCGTGGTGTGTCTGGGGTGGTCGTTCGTGGTGCGTTTGCGGGGGTCGCTCGGCGTTTCAGCAGTCGCGTTGCGCTTTTTTTGGTCGTGGCACGGTCCTGGCATGTGCTTGCCGGGGGGTCGTGGTGTGTCTGGAGGGTCGTGGCGTGTCTGCTTGGCGTGTCGTAGGGTGTAACGAGTGGGGCCGCCTCATGCTGGGGGGGTCGCGCCGTGTCCCCTTGGGCGGGTTTTGCTGTGCTTGGGGGGCTACATAGTGCCCAAAGGTTCGGGCAGTGTTTGCTCAGGGGGCCTGGCTTTGTTTCTTGGGCTGTGCAGCTCTTGGGAGGTTGCGCCGCGGCGCTTTAGGGGGTCACGCGGTGCCTGGTGGGTTGCGTCCGGTCTTGGGTGCTGTCCGCGGTGTGTCGGGGGGGGGGGTCATGACGCTTGATTGGGGCAATGGTGTCCATTTGGCTGCGCGGTGCTTGAGGGGCCGGGTTTTGTCTTGGGGGGAATGAATGCGGTGCCGCAGGCGGCCTCTCACTATTCTGCGGGCGCCGTGTTTTTTCCTGCAGGTCTGAGGGGTCGCGGAGTGCGGGGCGCCGTTGTGTGCCTGGACCTGGAGGGAGAGCGCGGGAAAGTGGGACGATGCATGGCCGCGGTGCATGCTCGGGGTCGTGCAGATCTTGAGCGAGGGGCCGCGTCATGTTTTAGACGCAGCGCAATGGCTTCAGCCGGCCGCGTTTCTACTAAGGGGCCCCGCTGTATCTAAGTGGCCGCAGCGTGTTTGCTAGGTCGTGGCGTGTCAGCGCCAGGGGAAGCGCGGCAAGCTTTGGTGGCGGTGGGTCGTGATGTTTCGCCTTCGGTTGCGCTTTTTTTAGTAACTTGGGAGGCGCGTGGTGTGTGGTTGCAAGTATCTGGCTGCGGTGGTCTTCAAGGATCGCGGTGCGCCTTGGGGGTCATCGAGTGAGGGGCTCGGCGTCCATGCTGGCGGCAGTGCTTGCCTTGGGGTCATTCTGTTTCTCGAAGCCGCGCGGCGTTTGGGGAGGCATGGCATTTCGGTGTCGCATTCCTTCGGGGGGGTCATGTGCGTAGATGCTTCAGGCAGGTCACGCTGTGAAGTTTTTCGGGGGGTCGATGGTGATGCGCTGGGTGGAGGGTCGTGGCTTGCGTCTCGTGGATCACTTTGCTTCTGGGGTCTTGCTTGGGTGGTGCTCGGTGGGTGGTGGGTGCTGCTTGTGCCGGGGGGGCCAATTCGTTCCCAGGGGGGCGCGCCGTGGTGTTTTGGAAGGCATGCGCACGCTGCAGCGGGTTGCGTTTTGCAGTGAGTTTAGAAAGGAGGCCGCGCGGCGCCGGGGTGCGCGTGGTGCGTTTCAGGGGCCACGGTCCTCCATATGGGTGCTTCGGGGGTTGCGCGCTGCTCTTTGTTTGGGGGTCACGTTATGGCTTTAAAATGGGGGCCAGGCTTATCCTTCTCCCTTTGTGGCTTGGCTTTTTTTCAGTGTCGTCATGTGCTGCGACCGTGTGACTTGCGGGGGGTCAATCCAGGTCGGCGAGCCGTGGCAGGCTTGGCGCTGTGCTTTTGGAGTCGCGCTGTGTTCTGGTGCGTGGCCAGGTGGCTGCGCTTTGTTTGGTGCGTGGTCATGCGGGGCCTGATGGTGTATGGGCGAGAGGTCTTAGTAGGTTGTGGCGGTCGCCATCTGTTCGGGGGGTCGTCTCGTGGTGGTTCTCAGGGATCGCGTTGTGTCTTAGTCGTCGCCTTGGCGTGCTCGGGGTGGTGGTGCTGTGCCCTTCGGGGTCCTGGTCTTGCTGTGTTTTGGGGTCCATGCTGTGCCAGGGGTGCCGTGTTCGTTGTTTTGGGGTTCGTGTTGTGTCTTTGGCGGTCGTGCTGGTGTGTCTTGGTGGTCATGCTTACTGTGTCCCTTTGGTTGTCTGTGCTGTGCCTGGGGGTCGCGCCGTGTTTTTGGGGCCGTGCTTAGTTTTATGGGTTGGCATGCAGTGCCTTTGGGGTCAGGGGGTGCCCAAGGAGGGCCGTGGTGCCTCTTGTGGTCTCGCTTTTTTCTTTCCATAGGGCGGCTGGGTCATGTCATAGCCCAGGGGCTGCGTGTTGTCTGCGGGGTTGCTTCTTTTGTCTTTTGGGGGCTCGCTGGCTGTCTGTGGTAATTTGTGCGCGGGGTCGCGTCATGCTGTGCCCCCCCATGCTCATGCTCATACTGTGCGCCGGGCGCTGTAGTGGGTTGCCTGGAGGGTCATGGTGTGCCTCTTTGGTGGTCGTGGTGTGTTAGTGTGTAAGTTTGGGGGGCCGTGGTGTATTTGGTGCCTCGTGGGTTGCTTTGGGGGCGCGCTGCGTGTGCGTGGCCAAGTTGTAGCTTCGGGCGGTGCTGTGCTTAGGCTTAGGGGGTCGCGCTGTGTTTGGGAGGTCGTGCTGCGTTTGGGGAGGTCGTGGGGCACTTTGGGGGCTGAGGTGGGATCGATGGGCAGCCCCCGCTCGTTGAGCCAAAGAACAAACCCGCGGGCAGCTAGCCTTAGGCGAGAACGCGGGCAGCTCAGACCGGAGAGGCCTTAGCGGCCAAAGCTGGCCAGCCAATCTCCCGGGGCAAGCTGGGCGGGACCCGCGAAGACGACCAGGGCGCGCGGGCTTGGGAGGGCTCACTGACGTCGAGCGCCCCTTACGGCATTGGCAGCACCTCCGCCCCCGCGCGCGCGTGTCCGCCGGGCCTGTCCCGTGCTCATTGGCGTGGCGTGCTTAATTGATTCCGCGCGCAAGGGGTTCTGGGTTCAGTGCTGGGCTGCTTCGGTCTTTGTTCCTCTCCATCATCTCGACGGCAGCCGCCAAGGCCAAGGGGCGGGCGCTCCGTGCCTCAGCCGTTTTTTTTTTGCTTTCTCTTATGTTTCTACCTTGTGGCTGTGCTGTTATCAAGGAGGGGCCGCCCAATGGGCGACCCCGGTTTCTTATATATAATAAGCGTAACAATATAATGATACTTAAATGATAATAATAATAATAATAATTGTAGGGATCATGGATCTTGTGATATACTGAATACTAACGTGATCGAGATCCTCCCCGCGTTCTGCCTCTTAGGATCAAGATCAGGATCACCACAAGGATAAGGAAGATCATGTAGATCACCACCAGGATGATCAGGATGAAGAATGTCAACACGATAGGATTCACATCGTGAGGAAGTTCAACCGATTAGCACGGTCCAGGAGAAAGGTCAAGAACGAGAAGGCTCAGGAAGTAGCTAGGTACTCAGTAAGCAGCAGAACAAGCAACAACAACAACAGCCACGGCATAGCCTAACTGCGTGCAGGTTATGTAGAGTACCGGGCTAATCCCCATGGAAGTTCATAATCAACAAGTTACTCGTGCGGTTTGGCGTTGCGTCTAATCTGTGTTCGCACTAGGTGGGCTATTGGTCTAACAATCTCTACAAAACCTTACGCAAAATTTTCCTTCCCTACGAGATAAAATTTTTTGTGTTTTTTGAAAACATGACGACGCCAGGAGGGAGGGACTTCGTTACTTTGCCAGTCTTCGACGGCAAAGACGAAAACTGGTCGGCTTTCGAGATCAAGTTTCAAAATATTTTGGAGTCGCTCGGAATCAAGGAGGCCCTGCAGAGAAGTTTACAAACGCCAGCGGGCGACAGTCTGTGGGATGAGGAAAAGAAGAAACAGGCCGCCCGTGTGTATGGTGGTCTTCAAAGTGCCCTGCAGGGTGACGCGGAACAAATCCTACTACAGGTTAAGCCAGAAGACCGAAATCTGGTGGGTACGGTGAAAGCGTTAGCAACAGAGTACGAAAAGAAGACCAAGGCTTCTCGCTTGAACGGTCTAAGGGAGCTGGTTTTCGACAAAATCCAGCCGGAGGAAAGTCTTCGTCAGTACTTCATTCGAAAGCAGAGCATCCTTCAGAACAAGCTTGGTGGACAAGTTACCATGCAAGAACTAACTTTGCTCGGAACGTTTTGCAACTTGGAACAAGAACTAGCTGATTTTCTGATGCCCAAACTTCTCAACAAGGCGGTAGATTTGGATCAGCTACGAGTTCTTGCCGAAGAATGGCAAGCACAGCGGGACAGCCGTGGAAAAGAAGAAGACGCGCATGCGCGCTACAGTGTGCATGGCCGTTGGGTACGACCAAAAGGCACGAGCAAAGGGAAGGGCAAGAAAGGAAAAGACAAAGACCCTAAAAAGGGTGGGAAGCAGGACAACGGCAAAGGCGGAAAAGGCCAAGAGCAATCTTGGTGGAAGCCGGTGCAGAAGGCATGCTTCTGCTGTGGAAAGTACGGTCTCGAAAAGGTCGCGTGCCCCTTCAACCCTAAGAATAAGAAGAAAGAGGAAAAACAGTGAGAAATCACTGGGGATGGAGGAGAACTAGGCGGAGAAGGACGCCTAGCAGTCGACGAAGAAGAAGATCTTCGACTGCATGAAAAAGACGAAGGAGAACGTCTAGAGGTCGTTGGAGAAGAAGACCAACGTCTGGAAGAAGAACAACAAGAAGAAAGTGCCCCGGCACACTTCAACTACACTAGCAATAGCGCTAGTACCTTGCAACCAGAAGTAGAACAACAAGAAAAGAACAATTTGCATCCTGAAAGTAGAGACAAGAACTATTTGCATTCTTATTGTGATTTACCTTTACAAGTGCAACAAAATCACTCTTCAAAATCACAAGCACCACAGGAAAGCGCTGCAGCAATGGAATACGGAAATGCGGAAAATTTGGAATCTTATGGGAAGTCAACGAGTACGAAAGTCAAAAACTTGCATTCAAACGGCAACAAGCTGCAACAAGGTAAGAACAACGAAGCAGCACAAAAAGGAAAGCGAAAAAGAGGAGAAGAAGCCGAGGAACATGGTGGGAACACCATGAAGAAACAACGAAGAGAAGAGTTAGCTAAGTGTTTAGAAGTGACGTTTTCTGATCATGAGGAGCCTTCGGGTGAAGTGGTCAGAGCTGAAGAGAACAAGACAAAAGAAGACAAAGATCATCAGGGACCTTCGGGTGACGTGATTGCTAAGACGGACATATCATATGCATTATTTAACGAACTTCAGACCAAAAGCAAAGGACCTGGACCGGTTGGCCGCAAAGTAAGCGCGGTGGTTGACAGTGGTGCGAGTCATCACTTGGCGGGATATCGGGAATACTTCAAGTCCATTGACTGGGCGAAGCCTATTAAGCTTACTGTCGCAGACAGAAAACTCGACGAAGTCGGTTATCGAGGGGTCTTCCATGAGAACTGTTTGGGGTTACAGAGTGGCATATACCACCCGGCTCTAAATATGTTCTTGGTGAGTGTCAAGACACTAGTGGGAGATGGTATGAGGACTGTCTTTGATGATGAATCTTATATAGAGAATAGGACCACTCGAGAAAAGTGGCGGTTGGGGAAGGATACCGGAACAAAGTTGCCAACAGTCCCTATAGAGTTCCAGCAGGCTCCGCACTCTGTTGATGATTGGCAGGGTGATGATGTGGGAGAGCTGGTCTGCATGGAAGTGGAGGGACATGAAGAAGAAGCAGCGCCAGCTTGGAAGAATATGACTGCATCGGAACGATTAGAACTGCATAGGCGGCGCGGTCATTTCCACATCCATGGCTTAAAGCATCCACCATGTGCAGAGTGTATGCTTAGTAAGTCAAGACAGAGTGGCGCAGCTAAAGAGCGGCCAGAATATCTCAAGCCTACGGCGTTTAATGATCAAGTGGATTGGGATTTTACGGGTCCGCATCCACCTGGTCTACACGATGAGATCTGGCGTTGTAGTGCTATTGATGAGTTCACAGGTTGGCTGGAAAACTATCCGGTGGGAAAGAAGTCGCAGTGTGTCGACTGTTTGAAGAAGTGGCGTGCCAGAAATGGACAAATGAAAGCTGCCCGCGCAGATTGTGCTCCAGAGTTTAAAGGGGAGAAATCACAATGGAGGGCATTTTGTGCGAGACAAAGTCCATCAATTCGAGCTGATTATAGTGCGCCTTACACGCCCAACAGAAACGGGGTGGCTGAGAGGTGGAGCCAAACGTCTCAAAACGCTATTAGGGCCAATATGATTGGAGTTGGTCCGAAAATGTGGCCTCATTGTGCGGTCTACGTTGCTTGGGTGTATGCACGCCTAGCGCGGAAGCCGGGGAAGTTGTCGCCGTTCGAGAAACGGCATAACAGAAAACCTAGCACAAAATATTTTAAGCGTTTCGGTTGCTTAGCATACGCAAAAATACATGTCACGGAAGGTCTTGGAAAATTACACGAGCGCTACGAGCGTGGTATCTTTTTGGGCTACTCGGTTAACTCGTGCTACCTTGTCGGGGTATGGCATGAGGATAACAGAACGAGGGCTGGTTTGCGGTTCACAGTAATCGAGAATCGCAGTTGTAAGCTTGATGAGAGCATCCTCGTCAGCAATATCAACGACCTGCGAAAGTTTTCAAAAGGTACTTTTGTCCCCTATTCGTTGCCAGACGCACTGTGTACTTCGGATGTGCCTCAAGATTCTCCGGTGGCCGCCTCTGAGCCTGATCAGCCCGAGGAGAGTGCTCCTCAGAACACGGGAGGTCCGTTGTCCGGTGAAGAGGCACCTCAAGAAAAAGAACACAGTGAAGAACAAAAAGAAAATACTCAAGAAGAAAAAGAAAAAGAAGAAAAAGAGAAACAGGACAGGGAGGCAATCGTGGTCGAGGGTGGTGAAAATGACAATGACGCTTCTAACAGTGTTGCAGAAGAGACTAGACCTGAAGAGATCAATGAGCCGGAGGGGGCTCAGGAGGAGCACCAAGAACCTCCGGTGGTTGAGATCAAGGACGGGGTGACATATGTGCGCCGAAAGCGTGGCAGACCCACCTAAGGGCAGTAAGAACAAACCGGGGCCGTTGAAGCCGGGCCCGAAACCCAATCAACGGCGTCGGAAAGCAAACGCGAAGGCAGCAGCTGCCTGGGCAGCGGCTGTGGATGGTGATGGTGCTCAGGTATTTTTCGCCCGAGACGTTCCAGAGGCCTTCGACAAGCGTGAGCTTGAAGAAGGGGAGGAAGTTTTGTGTTTCCATGTTCAGCTTACTAGGGCGAAAGCAATGGAAAGGGAGGACGCGATAAAGTTCATTGAGGCAGATAACGAAGAACGACTAAACCTCATCGCGCGGCAGTGCTGGAAAGCATTGGAAGACGGCGGCTATCAGTTTGGAGATGAAGTCGTGCCCAGTGTAGTTATCTACACCATCAAACGCTGTGGACGTTACAGGGCCCGCCTTGTGGCGCTGGGGAACAAACAGAAAAAGGACATGTGTGGCGAGATTTACTCTCCTACTGTGTCGCATGCAGCTAGCCGCACACTACTAATCGATGCTGCAGCGTCGGAGTCACACACTGAGTTTTTCGATATTCAAAGCGCATTTATCTCAGCAGCATTAGGAGACGAGAAAGTTATTGTAAGACTGCCAAAACATTGGAGCAAGGACCCAAGGGGTGACCTGGTTAGGTTGGTAAAGAGCCTCTACGGCTTGCGCATCAGCCCGCGTAGATGGTTTGATACTTATCGTCAAGGGTTGGAAAAGTTAGGATGTGAAATGTGCCCTACGGAGCCTGGACTATTCAGGAAGGTGGTTGACGGTAAAACTTTAAAGCTCTCAGTTTATGTCGATGATAACATTATTGCGGGCCTCTGTCCTGTGTTGGTGAAATCTGAGATGCAGAAAATCTTAGTGGCCTTTCCTGGCAAGGTAATCCCCCCTAAGATGAAGGACGACATCGAAATCCGGGATCTT